>CM042437.1:11342549-11467549 GCA_023631565.1 Gymnocephalus cernua | reverse complement strand
TTAAAATAGCAATTGTGCTGCTGCAAATTTAAAAATTAAATATTATTATTACTAATTTATACATTTTATGTTGCTCATTATAAATTATAATTAAACATTATCATTGTGATAAACATAACATGAAAAGAAACATTAAAATCAGTGATTCTCCACCTGGGGGGTCCCGAAAATATGAACATTCATTAGCCATTTGGCTGGTGGACAAAAAAGTTAATTCTGCACCCTACCAATATGTAGGACTAATAATATTTGTGAATGGCTGTCTAACTTAACATAACACTTTCAGGAAAAACAAGACTTTTTTTAAGTCCTTAAAATTGGTAATGTTATCAAAAAAAAGTTCAGAAAGAAAATATCCTTGAGTTACTCAGGTTGCGTTTAATCTTTAAAAAAGGTAATGTTAGCAAGAGTTAACTTCAGTGAAAAATGTAACTAAGTTAGCAAACATGCGGTTAGACACTTTATTTAGCAGCTAAACCTAAGACACTAACCTTAACATTCACACTCCTGAGTGCACTAGCTAGCTACACAAATACAGTTACAGTACCAAATCCATATGACCAAATCTGATTTTAGCTGTTAACACAATATAACACGTTTCAAAGAACTACCAGTAGGTTAGGTTACTAGCTAATTGTTGACACCGCTGGAGGTAGCTAGCTAATGATAAGGTACTATCGTTTTGTAAGGTATAGGTTAGCTTAGCCAACACATCCTTTCTGGATTAAATATTAGCTGGATACATTTAAGCAGGTTTGAAAAATGACTAACTCACCGTTCGTAGAAACTGGAATTCATCGTCGCCCTCTCTAGTGTCTGTCATTCTTTGAACAAACTAGCCACATTAGACAGAGTAGAGCAACATTGTTGGCACTAAAGGAGAAAGACGACTAGCTAGAGAAGCAGGAGTGAGAAGGTGCACAGTCGACGATGTCAGGGCGGAGCCTGCTGTTAAAATCCTGGGCGTCCCGTGACTCCAACTGCTATTTTGGCGGGAGAACTTTTTCAAGTGAATCAAGGCCCAGGCCTGCAGTATCTAAACTTCTACACTTACCAGATAAATACGTCTCTTCTTGTAGTCTGGGAATTAGTTGAAGGCTTATCAAGCGTGTGAGGGGGGTACTCAACTTTGGACTCTACTTCCAAAAAGTGCACTGGTGTCAGTGGTGAAAGATTTTCTCAGATTTTTTACTTAAGTAAAAGTAGCAATAAATACTGTTAGCATTATCGTTATTTATACCATGGTCTGGGAGAATACTCGATTCTGATTGGCTGCTGGGTATCCATAAAAAAGTGATGTAGGACACCTAGTAAAGGAGTTCCGGTGAAACTGACTGTTTACTGTTAAATCAATAACTAAATCAATGCGCTACATTAAATCAAAAAGGAAATGTGGATCTATTATTTCCAACTCGTCCTCTGAACACCGCAGGATGGCGCTAACACACACGCTCCAAGAAGTAAGTTATATTTCCCCTCTGGACTGATTTTGTTTCACAGAGAATAACGTTAACTCACATCCCGTTCACTCTTCAGGTCGCTACTCCAGGCTGCGCTGCTGTGGCCGACAGTAACGTTACACATCGCGGATCAAATTGTTCGTAAAAGTCGTTATATTGTTTTGGGGACAATGACATGGCTGGATAGCTAGCTTGTCTTGTTGTTTAACATACTGTCAAATTATTACTTTGGCGGAGGCAACCGTTCACGCCTCGCCGTCACCATTAATACCTGACAATGGACACCTCGTCGGGCATTAACCCTTACATACATCCATGGTTACAAACAACAGTCCTGCATTCAAAACCACGCTTCATGAGCTTCAGCATTGTGTGCCCATTTCAGAAAACAATATATCATATTTTTTTAATTTTTAATGCATGTCACTAATGTTGCAGATGGTAAAGGTGGAGCTAACTAGTGCCGGGAATCCATAATAATACATATTTTCTTAGTTGATTTATATTTTGCATTATTAATCTGAATCTGCAAAGTATCTTGTTAAAAAATGTCAAATAAATGTAGTAGACAATGGACAATATTGGCTGCCAAAATATAATGGAGAAGTATAGCATAAAATGGAAATAGTCAAGCAGTCAATCATTACTTGAAACCTTAGTCTTCATATATGTTGAGTTGTATGTTTATCAGTAGACAGAGCTCACTTTTTGCTGTGACTAAAAGTTAATTAATTGCAAGTGTTCCAACTGTTTAAATGTTCCCCATAATTAGTACAAATTACTCAATTCTTCCCAGGAAACATCTTGGACATTATTAGGAAAAAGTTAATCTCTAAAAGAAATTTGACATGGATATTTAAGAACCCTGTATGTCCACTTGATTGTTAATAGCCAGTGTATGTTCATTATAGCTTCCAGTTTGTAGATGTTAGTTAGATGGCACCAATAGGCCTAATCATAGCTGGCCTGGCAGCCCGAAGGACAGGGTTCTGGTTCCAGATTTGTTTGGTGACTTATGATGGGGGGGTTCTGGGTCCACCCCCAGAAAATGTTGAGCATTAAACACTTCATTTCCTGCATGTGGTGAATTTCTATGCACCTATTAGTACCTTTTTCTGAATCAATATGCTGGAAATATCTTTAGGCTATGTAAAGGGACACAAATTCAGCACACATGTAGCTTAGGCATCATTTACTCTTACCTTCTCTTTTGCATCTTTTGTTGGGGAAGTAACCTCCTTAAATGTGCATTTGACAATTATTCACCTCAATTATACATTATTAATTTTAATGGATTAATAAACCCCTGGACTTTAATATTTCAGATGTGTTTGAGCAAGATTTCTGCTCATGTCCAAAACTTTTGCACATTCAAAATATAACTCATCCCATGCTCTCTGAGATTTGGAGGAGTCGGGATATTTTGGGAAAAATAAAGTGATAATAGGATATTACAAGAATACAGTCACAATATTTCAGAAAATAATCCACCTGCACCATAGTCTGCTGTGCATTACGTGATTGCTCTGCTGATACGGTAGATCTCAGACCTTCTGACAGACCATAGATCCCCGTCTGGGTCTCTGACTGAGACAAAGTTTAGTGAAGTGGCTGAACGCTGCTCTACGTCGGAGGTGGATAACAGAATTAACGGAGCTCAAACGCGACACATCTGCCGCAGCATCTCCACAGCAGAGTGCGTCCATAAACCTGAAGCTGCAGCTTTTTACAGTGAGAATGGACACTAAGCCACGTTTCATATTTGTCAGTCAACTTTTCAAAATACATTCAAGTCTACACTCAAAACATTAGGCCTGAAGCCTCGGCAAAATCAGCTGACGCCGCGTCTGGTGTAGCCCCTTTCTTTTTTTTTTTTTGAAATTTTGGGCGCTGCGGCATATTAAATATATTATAAATAGTTTTTCTGCGTGAGAAATACAATGTGTGGCGGGAGTGCGTGACAAAAGACCGAAATGAGTGACTGTCACGCTCAATGCGTGACACTTGAGAGCCCTGCTAAAAGATGGATTTCAATGTGGGTAATTCACAGTGCCCAGGGGGACAATGTTTTATGCCCCCCCCCCCCCTGATTTTTCTCTAGTTAGCACACCACCAGGACAAATCCACATGGACACAAAATATATCAAAATATAATGGGAGACACAGTTACTACAATTAAACTCACTGCCTATTTGGTTACTTTTTCTTGCAACAAAATTCCCCTTCCACAGAAGAAAAATGTAATGCATAATGTAATAGGTTGATTGCCCTAACATTTGCTGACCAAATCCATCCTCTTTAAAGAGAGAAGCGTTTTGGGCTTTGCAATTCATTTTTTAGTGTTCATCCTTGTATTAAAAGACCACTCAATCAGTACTGATGTGACAGCAGTTCCAGTCTTGTGAATTTTGCCGATGTGGCTTTAAATATTTTCCAGTATGGTGACACATTGCAAATGAAAGACATAGTATAAGCAATGATTTATTGTATTTAAATAATTGTTTAGTTAGTCACAGACAGTTGATTTAAGCCATTAGCCTCAAGAAGAACTCACAAAATTTGTTAAAAGAGCCAGCATATGTCTTCGAGGTGTCAGTACCACCCGAGTATCTTTATTTTCCTTCCAAAATACAACAAATCAAAGCTTTCATCAAAAATGCAAACATCTCTTGGATCTATAGAGATCAGTGGTGTTTCAGGTGATGTTTATTTGTTACAGTAAGAGTACACGTCTCTTTTAAATGGGATTGCTTGCATGGTCTAAATTGATTTTCAAATGAATAATGTGTTCCAGAGCCTTGTGTTCAGTTTGTGTGAAGTAGCCAATGATCCTGCTCACAGAAAATCCCATCACTTTGATAACTTCCACGGTATTTTAGCACTCTTGCATGTTTCACAAATTGCCAATGGGTGTGAAATCAAGCACAACCTTTGTTTTATCATTCTTTTTCATTAAAAGCATTACATGATTGTTTAAGCAGAAAGTAATTTGCAGAGTTAGCATCAAGTGTTATGAGCATGTACATAACCAGTAAATGATATGCTGAATGATATGGACAAATAAGGAATCAGTGCATATTTCTAACAGTATAGGTCTTAAATGTGTCAAAGGAAAATTGGGAAATAACTTCAGCACGCACATTAAAGGCATACAACACAAAGATGGCTAAATATGAAGTTGCTTTTTAAGCCAAAACTTTGGGCAGGTACAAGCAAAAAAAAATGCTTACATGTCTCTCGAGGAAGTTGAGGAAATTGTCAGCACAATGACTTTGGCAGGCATACAAAATAGAAAAATGTCTATGTAAAAATGCTATAGTTTGTCAAATTAATAAACTATGTTAGAATAATCTAACGTTTCAAAAATCAAACCCAAAACACAAATGTCATGTGTGCCATACCTCACCCCACACAATACAGTGGCAAAACTTTCCCCACATGTATAATAAAGCACAAATGCAGACGAGATCATTTTTATCTCTTGCAGCCTACCTCATAGAACACAAAGAAACATGGAAAAATGTAACCGCCAATGCAATTTGAAGGGTTTTGAGTTTATTGTACTCTACTGCTTTTGAGGCACACGTAAGAATTAATGTGTTTGTTGCTGCCTGAGAAAATGTTTCATCTAAAAACACTATACTCATGAGTACAGCACATTTATTCATCTGTTTTATCTGCCTTTTTCAACCGCTAAGCAATTGTAGACATGTACTTCTGGGAGTCCATTTTCTACACCGTTTGTTGGATGGCAGTGGGTCTAAAATTGCTTTTGCAAACTGCAATTCACTGTGAAGCACCTCAAAATGCCTTATCAGAAGATTGTATTCCCAAAACAAAGGCACTGTGAAGAAACATGAAAACACAACACGACACTGCTCAACAAAACAGACCTTTTCAACTGAAGCTAGATAAACACCATGATCTGTTGGCATATTACCAAGTGCTCTGTATTTTTGATTGAGTAAATTTCTCTTCTAGTGTTACCTTCATCACAAAACTCTACTTTCTGCCAGACACAAGACAACATGTACTATGCCTTGTTTCACACAATAAGAACATTGCAATATCTATTTGTTTAGGGGCCAATTGTTATCCAAGAGAACAGGAGAAGAATACAAGACAATGACAATGCTCAGCATGATTATAGACAGTCTAATGTCAGAAAACTACAAAAACTGTGTATGGTCACAAACACATTTAATTCAAAATATTTGATCCAATTTTCGTATAGATTCCTTAAATTCATCATGAGATGGAGGCAGGGAGGGGGTTGTTAGGTACTAGTGGTCAGTAGATGAAAGCTGTTTCTAGTCGGTTAAAGGTCGCTCTCTCCATAGAGGGCAGTGGAGAAGGCAGTGTAGTCCAGTGCTCCTGGTGGTGCTCCATGGCCGGTGTAAGGCGGCATCCTCATGATGCAATACTCTGCTTGTTCAGGGGGAAGTTCTCTCCTCAGTTCCTCCACTAGTATGTAGGGCTGTGGAGAGAAAATGCACTTCAGACGTTTCCAGAAACCATGCCCTTTTCCATTTTAAGCTCATGAACAAAATTGTAAATCAAATCAACATGGCAAATACTTGAAAATAATGACTGGAATAGTGTAGGTTAGTATTGTCCTAGAATATCTACCTGTATGTCAGTAAGCCACACTAACACAAACCTTGTCAGTTGCCAGGATCCGGAAGGATGCCACAACCTGATCGGCAGTGTCCGTGTCGGCAGTCTCTCTGGTCATAAAGTCAATGAAAGACTGGAAGGAGACGTTTCCAGTACCATTGGGGTCCACCAGGATCATTATACGGGCAAATTCCACCTCCCCCTGAGATAGGCATGGGTGGAGAATAAGAAGAATTTGTACAGTATGTGTAAAATACTGATAACATTGCCCCATCTACCCACCCACATTTGAAACATACCAAGTCATAACCCATAGAGATAAGGCAGGCTCGGAAGTCATCAGTTTCCATTGCTCCATTCTTCTTCTATATTCGAAGGCCAAATTTCAGGTTCACCATAAAAGGAAATAAAGAGGTAAAATAGAGTCAGGGAAGATACAGAACCAAGTGCATTATTTTCAGTACAACATGCTTCTCAATATAGCGTCAACCATAACAGCAATATTGTAAATCCTAAACACATGCAATTTCAAACTTTTTCCAAATCCGACACTGACAAGATGATGTTTTGCACTATGATTTAATAAAAAGGAGAAATGATTTCAACTTCAAGCACCTAATCTTTTAGCTTTTAAGATAAGACATTCAAGATTTCATGATACTTGATTTCTGAGCGCTTAAAAATTCAAGTAGTAATTGTAATCCCACAAATACAGTACTTGCACACTACAACTGTGCCTTACGAAAGTTGTATACACAGCAATATTTTTTTAAGCTTGTATTTGGCAGGTGTATTATCCATGCTATTACTCCGGCATGGTGAGACAATCACCATTTGGAATTCCAAAATACAAATGTAGTTTGAATAAATAAAACAGTATACTTGAATAAACCATCAATTCACTTTCTTAAAAACATATAAGAGTTTTAGTTATGTATTCTTATGAGCCATAACATATACAATGCGGATAAACATTCCACAGTAAAATAGCAGCTCATGTTTTTATAGTGCATTATTTGTGGTAATCTGTGAGGGCCAAATGAGACTTGTTCAATTTTCCAATCACCCTCTGCACCAGGAAACACTTTGGGTCAAATGTAAAGTCAGCTACTGAACACGGTTCCTGCTTTTAGTTAGAACTCATCCTCTTGCACACAAACACCTCTCTAGGGAGGTATGTTGGGTCACAGAACAATCCCTTAATACAGGGTTACCACCTCAACCCCTGCTCTGCTTCTGAATCGCTGCGATTGCTTCAGATGAGTCAATCAAATCACTCCAGTGATGTGAAATGGCAGAGATGTACCCTGTCAAAGTGATTGAAAGAGGATCTGAATTCATTCATCTGCTGCTGGCTGATGCCTTTGGCATCCCGGGTCAAGATCTGGGTCTCAATTTCATTGATGGTTCGGGCGATGGTTGTGAGGAGCAGCTCCCACCCGACACGGATATGCTGTTGATGTGGTGACAGACGGACATGTTAACACAAAGAAGACCCATCTTAAGCAGTTTAAAATATGTTTAAAAACTGGATTTTTAAATGTATGCTTAATAATATATAATTTCAAGTATCTTATGTAAGAGCTTTTGTATGCGTTTGCAAATACTGTACATGCATGCAGTCATGTTTGCCACTGCCGTGTACCTCCATAGTGTAGTTGGTGTGTTTGTTATCAAACACCAGGGACTCTTGGATGAGCTGGTGGTCTCCCTCCAACCTGTCGATATTGGGCTTGTAAGCAACAATGACGTGCTCACATTGCTTCAGCTGGGTCATCTGGTCCTCCAGGGTACCTCCTATCTCCAGGGAGAAGCGCCCAATCTCCTGTTAGGATAACAAACCAGGTCAACTTCATACATCATACAGTGCTGGTCTAAATATCAGATGGTTGGCCAACTGATACTGCAGGGAGTCATTTACCTGTCGCTAAGAGTAAATTCTGTCAGGAGATATAGCATTTTTAGCAAATATTTTGTGTGTATAATAATAATACTTAGCATTATTCAATTATCTTTATTATCAGTCCAGCCACCACCAGTGTACCTTCCTTATGTGGAATGCATTTGAATATAATCATCATCCATTTTAGGTCTTTATTTGATAAGATGGAGATAACTGTCAAATTTCGTATGAAGCTTGTATGTCGAACCTCCATCCTGGTTTGTATCCAGGGTCCAATGAGATTAGCCTGGGCAGCAAACTGTCGTCTCAGCCTTTCATGGGCATGCTGATGTGCCATCTCCTCTTGAAGGGCACCATCTCTCTGAGGAACAAGCATCTTCACCTAGAAAACACACAGATGCACACACAAAGGGCTTAAATGCAAGACCCTGAGAAGAGGTACTGTATCTAGGTCTCGAGATTCCTCAATGTCTTGCATTTGTATCCACGTATAGTCCTATATCTAAGTCCAACAAGTAGTGAGTAAATAATGGCACATATTGAAAAGTGACCCTCAAATTGCAAGTTCATTTCAAACTCTGCCTAGATATTTTTTATAAGAAGGTCTTCCAACTTACGTCTACCTAGTAAAATCAGATTTGCCTAAGAGGCCCACTCATTTTCTATCTCAGATACAGTACCTAGTGTGAATTTTCATAACTGTATACATTGCTATTCTATAAATAAGGGGTAATCAATTCATCCCAAGTCTGGTGCTGACAT
This sequence comes from Gymnocephalus cernua, assembly GCA_023631565.1. NCBI lineage: Eukaryota > Metazoa > Chordata > Actinopteri > Perciformes > Percidae > Gymnocephalus > Gymnocephalus cernua. The sequence goes on along the minus strand of CM042437.1, from coordinate 11,458,807 downwards.
CAAGGTTAGGAGCAGAATCACACTAAATTTGTGGTTAAAATATATATATATATATATATATATATATATATATATATATATATATATATATATAGTAATTTTTATTATGTTGGGAAAACAAGACAAGAGTTAAAAAACAGGGTCTGTGAACATAAGTGTTCTATACAAAATCATAATAAATCATCGGGAGCTAGGCACTAGAACTACACTACATGGGCATTGAGACAGTGACGATGCCATGGAGAGATGGTAATAGGGACAGAATTCTCTCTCCAAAGGGAGGGGTTTTGGATACACTTCCTTGATATCCTCACTCCCAATAGAAAGATTGTGACTCCCACTGTTGGGATGGATTTGTTGTGTTGGTTGGTTACGGCCCCCTATAATTAATCCCACCTGTGTATATTAACTGTGAAATTACCAGAATACACGCTGAAAAGGCCATCTTGCCTGAAACGTCCATGTGGCAATATTAAAGTCAAATTACAGCGCTGTCCTCATCTTTCCTTTTTTATTATCTACATTAAATGATGAAATGATCCAGCACCCAGTCTTCAAGGTCTACTGATGACTGGAGTGTGTTACGTCTTATTTCTCCATGAAAAGGGTCATCAACATTAAACAGAATTATGCTAGTATTATGCTTTAGATTCATACTGGGTGCCGAGTTAATCCAGTGATAAAACATAACAGCACTTCTTTACGTGGATGGAGATATTGCACTCCTTGTTCCATAAGTAATGGTTTTGTATAGCCAGAGAGCCACTATCTGAATAATGGCTGTATTCCTTAACATACGAGTCTGTAAGTGAGTTTTACCTTTTCCCACTTGTTGAGAAGCTCTTCAGTTGTGAGGGTGCTGTATGGGTTGATAATGTTGGCCTTGATCCCATAGCTCTGAGAAATTTTCTGCACCTCATTGTGGATTCCTAAGATGGCCTGTCTCTCTGCATCCGCCTCGGGAAGAGTAGCTTTGAACTGCTCATGAGCTGCGATTAGACTCTGGAATGGGAAAAGGGAAGTCCTGAAATTGTATTAAATATTCCATTTTGTCAAAATTAAAATATATAGTATAACAGGTCTACCAACATTACTCACTATATAACATTAAACATCCAAACATGAATCGTAAACAAATTAGGTGCGGGTTAATCTTATTGGACTTTTTCAACGGCAGCAATACTGTGAAATAAAAGTAGAATCTCTCAAATAGCAGTAAGTGTCTTAAGTCTACAGTGCTGTTAGTAAGCCTACCTGGACCTCTGCAATAGTATGCACTATGAACATGTCCTGCAGATCCTCCATGGCTCCTTCCATCCAGTTGTTGAAAGGAGCCGACCTCTTGGCAAACTCCACAAACAACTGATCAATAGTCTCCAGCAGCTTATCTGTTCGCTGATTAGATAGATAGATGGATAGATAGATGGATAGATAGAGATTTTTTTTAAATCCTGAAAACACCAACACATCCAAACCTATAGCTCAGCATTAGGCTCTGCCCTGAAGTGTGTGGGGCGGAGGAGTCATCTTCATATCTTACAAATCCCAAACAAGCATCCCTTCACCCGTTTTAATGACTAATCCAAGGGTGCATAACATTGGTACGGCCTTGTTAACCCCCAACTCTGGCTTGGTTGTTCCTGACAGAATCCCTCCCCTCAGCAGCCAGCGGATGGCATGGAGTGGGAGATGGATAGAAAACAGACCTCTGTCCCTGTCATTCAGACTTAATCCTTGGCCCTTTTCCACAGCCCTCACACATTTGCAGGTCTGGAATGGCCAGCATGGATCAGAGAAAACGGCTAGTGGGCTCTCAGCCAGTCGCTTCCTGGACAGGACTCTTACATCTATTTCTCCTTGATCCCCTCCACCTTCCCATTTTACAATCCTATCTGGGTCAGGGATTTTAGAGCTGATCCAATTATCTCTCCTCTTCAATCAGTTGCATCTTCACTGTTCAAATGTCATTGACAGACAACTAAATATGCTTACATTGGACATTTTGATCAAGCTGGTTTTGAATGCAACTTCATTCTGCATCTATTGGAGTCTGTGAGGAACATTAGCCAACTCTTGTGGGGACTTACTAATTTATCCTAAGATATGCAAAGAAATTAATTCCTAAAGTTTTAGGGACTCAAGCTATAATAAAGGAAAGAAAGGTGCTCCAAAATGTCTTGTGAGAATTCTTGTTTTTTGGTATGGCCATCAGTTAATGTCTGTAAAATGAGGAAATTGCTTATCTCCATCTTTTTGTGTGTCAAATGGAGTAAGACAGGGCAGCATTTTGTCTCCGTTTTTATTTAATGTTTATATGGACGAATTGTCAAGGTTTTTAAATGAATGTGGAACGGGCTGTAGGGTTGGCAATAGTACCATTAACCACTTAATGTACGCTGATGACCTCGTTATTTTTAGTCCGTATAGCGCAGGGTTACAAGAGCTGTTGCACGTGTGCTCACAGTATGGAATACATTTTTATATAAAATACAATTCAAAGAAAATTAACATTATGATAGCACGGAGCAGGGAGGACTCCAAACTGACATTCCCTGATTTCTTCTTGTCAGGTAACAGACTTAAGATCACTAATGAATGTAAATATTTGGGGCACTATGTGACTGCAGACAGAGACATTCACAGACAGTGTGGAATGCTTTATGGACAGGCTAACATGCTGATCCGCCGGTTTGGAATGTGCTCAATACCTGTTAAAATCAGACTCTTCAAGGCATATTGCACTACCACGTATACTGTACACTTGTGGAGACGCTACAAAAAGAGTAGTATGCAAAAGCTAACTGTAGCGTATAATGATGCCTTGCAGATGTTACTGAGGGTCCCACGATGGAGTAGTGCAAGCCAAATGTTTGTGAACGTGGGTTTGCCAAATTGCCCTGCTGTACTACGAAATCTTATGTACAGGTGCATGTGCAGGCTTTCGAGCTCGGCGAACAGTATCATCACTGCATTGACCAATCCTGGACTAAGCTCGGTGCAATACTCCTCTGGTATTTGGACTCACTGGCTTATGAGCCTATACAGGAGATAAATGTATTGTTCTTGTGGGTCTTCTTTTTTATATTAATTCTGTACTATAGACCAATATTTACGTGTCTGAAATAAAATAAATAATAAATATAATGAAAAACAAAAGAAAAACTAAGCCTATGACAAAAATGGTAAAATGTTTTATCAATGCCTTTCAACTGCTTAATCGGTCACATTAAGTCATTGATACCACACTTGAATGCTGCCATCACCTCCAATGCCTCTCTCCTCTTCTGAGTCAGAGTCCCCAGCATGTCCCACAAGTCGCAGATGCTCTGGCAGCGCTGGTTCACAGCAGCCACAGCATGGTAGTCCAGCTCACTGGAAAAACAAACAGGAGCAGCTGTTTGTTTCAGTTGTGGAAAAGAGATTAACTGTCATTTCTCTAGGTATTTAGGTGCCTTCATTTAAAAAAAAAAAAAAAAGAAAAAAAAAAAAGCCAGACTCTGCCGTAGTAGCAAGTGTTTTAAAGGGATACTTCACCGATTTAGCATTCAGCTTTGTATCAGTAGAAACCCGGTAGTATTTCTGAATGACCGTGCGTCTGACCTGGAAAAAAATCTTCCGATGACGTAAAATGACGATTTTTGCGTCATCGGAAGATTTTTTGGCCAGAGCAAAAGACTACAACCAGTAGTAGGAGCTACTTCCGCATGTTTTCAACCCGCCCATCACCCAAAGCGAGCCGATCTCAGCCGGAAAAAAACGAAATGTCAGCCATCTTTAATCCTCGCTAAACAGGGCTCTGCGCCATCTTCTCAGTAGCAGACTTTTACAACAATTATGTGCATTCAAACTACCGCACGTGTACCACCGGGATACATCGGTACAGATCGGAGAATATGCAGGAAACGTTATTACAGACGGAATAATCGGCACACTACGAGAGCTTCGCCTGCACGGAGACCTGCGGTCTCGCTCGCCGGGTAGGGGACCTCCTCATCGGCTAGGTGGGAAGCTAAAGCTAACCGGGGAAAAGGCACATCCAGAGCGAGCTAACGCTAGCCGGCCACCTGTCCCATCAATCCTGCTTGCAAGTGTCCGTTCATTAAACAAACTGGACTACATCCAACTTCAACGATGCTCCCAACGCAAGTTCAGAGACTTTTTTGCTTTCATGGAAACATTGCTGAACAACGACGTACCGGACTGTCCAGCTACCAGGCCTGCTAGCCCTCCGACGATCCGAGCTAGAGATGCTCTGTATGGTGAGCTGTGTTAACACGGACTGGTGCAGAAATGGGGTGATTTGTATCCAACTAACTGCTAACCGCTGGAGTTTGTGACCGTTACATGGCGACCAGTCGACATCCCACGCTAACTCAGTTGTGTTTATACTCTGTTTACAGCTCACCAAGCCTAATGCTAGTATGCTTAGCTGAACTTTACAGACCCTATATAATGTGTGTGCACACTAAAGGTAGCCTGTTTCGTATGTCGTTTTTATATATTTTAAATATGTAACACCACTTAAGCCACGATGGAACGTTTAGTGTATATGGTTGAAATAAAACACATTGAGTTGAATGCCTCTGTGTCAAGTGGTAGGAGTGGCCTCAAAGCAGCGAAGTGAATTCTGGGATTTGGTGTCTTTCATCCATGTGAGCCAAAAACACACTCTGGCTTTTCTCAGCCTAGAAGGTGCCTATTTTTTTTTTTGTATCAACTTTTGTTCTTTAGGCTAAGCACACTCAAGTATGCAAGAATCTTGTGATCTTAGGGTCAGAGCCCTAAAGGTAAGAAGTGGCAAGTGTGTCATCAATACAGAGAGGTTAATAGAACATGCGGCTATTTGAATTTGACATTTAATTATTTGTCTATTGTGGGTTCTGGAAAAGCAAAATTAGATATTAGACATTTCCCCTACATTAAGTTGCCCCAGTTTAAAGTTTAACAGCTTCCCTTTGTCTTTGGATGCTGACATGCAGCCAGTACCGTTTGAAAATCAGGATATTAGATTTTCATGGCCACACTGATGAGTGGTTCAAACTACAGTAGCCCAATTTTCCTTTGAAAATAAAAATGTAAGCCAAATCCTCCCTATCCTTATTAAAGAGAACAGAATACATTAAATTTCACTTAGATTTATTAAGTGCCACAAACAGCACAGACCTCAAAATACGTTGTAAACATACAAAAATTTGCTTCAAGTTGTTCAGTCCGGCTAAATGTTGATTCCTGAAGCTCCTGAGTCCATTTGGGAGTTACTGGATTTCAGGTTTGGTCTCTGCCTTCCTCATAGTTTGAATCAAGTGAGAGAATTTGCCAGGTGGAAGCCGACCAGTCAAGATGTGGTACTGGCTTTGTCCAACTGGTGTCAGCTCTTGTGAAACTAGCTGCATGGGGCTTTCTTGCGATATGGAAAGAGTTGACAATCCTTGTGGCGTTAAGGCATAGGGAGGCAGTGGCATGAAACCTTGTTCTTCCGTTTCATGCTCTTCATTTCCATGCTCAAGGATTGAGGAATACAGATGCAACGCCACAGGCTGGAAGCCAAGTTCTGGATATGTAGGAAGTGGCAGCTGAGGATAGCTTAGCTCCTGAGTTTCCCTTTAGCCAGTTTCTGTGATCCAAATTTGCTTCAGATTGGTCAAGCTCACTTGCTTGATAGAACCGTCGAGGGGGGAGGCCAACGTCAGGTGTGGGCTGAGATGTTCTGGATGCGGTGTAGGCAGTCGCAGAATCTTACACAGCAACCCAACCAGGAGCAGCATACCATGAAGCATCACTGGACATGACTGGAATGGGGATGGGGCTTGCTGCATAGCTTCCAGGACTAGGATCCACTCCCTTCTCCATGGATTCAGACAGGAATGAGACAGCAGGGTAATTCACAATAGAAAGCTGTGCAGGAGCACCTTGGGATGAGCCATCATGGAAGTCAAGACGCGCCTCCATGTTAGAGAAACTGCCCTGATAAGGACCATGCTGGCTCCAGCCTAGGGGGAAAAAACATATTGTGGTAGAAGTCAATAAACCTAAAAAAGGTGTGATAACAATCAACTGAAGTTTGTAAGCATCCAAGTACATTGGTAGTCTCAATGAAGTGATAGTCTTACCTTTTTCAACAGGAAAGCAACAGACATTTCTGCTTAAAAGTGCAATGACAAGCAACGGACTGTAAAAGAAAACAGCATGGTCAAACATGTCAGTAAAATTAATGAGCCATGAATAGAAAATGAACAAGCAAACATAGTAGTTTAACCATCCCATACCTTGTAGAAAACCAAGTTGCCATTTGATTGTCAGCTGAAATATCTTCCTCTCTGAGCACGGGTTAAAAATGAAACAGGAAGTACTCTGTAGCCAATCCCAGACTGAGAAGGTAATGATGGACAGGTGTTCATCATTGACTGCTGATTGAAAATGTCAGCATACCTGTGAACGTGTGAACCACACTCTTCACCCTTTTAATGACATGTTCCTAACTAAAGAGAAGAGGGTTTAAGTCATTTTCATGAATACCTTTTCCTAAAGTGGTTCAAAATCATCTCACATGCAAATCACATTTAAGAGACAGTGAGTTCATATTGTTCCAAATTGTTTTCTGCACTGCTTGTCTCTTTTCTTCTTCTTCTTCTACTCTCTTAAATGTGAGCAAAGACAACAGATGTTTCGGGGACCATTTGACGACAGCATTTTGAATGTGAGAGCAGTGTGTGTTGTGCACATGGCCTTTGTTGCTTGTTATCCATAATCTATCCAGACAATCACCCCTGTAGGTTATACAGTGTCTAAAGCCAAAATGCTATTAAAGTCATATTTACAAAAGAAATACAGAAAAACTGTATTTCTACACACACACACACACACACACACACACACACACACACACACACACACACACACACACACACACACACACACACTTTCCCCTCTGTGGTGTTGTGTGTTTGGCAGAAGTAAAAAACATACTCCTGGGCCTCCATGACACATGACTGCAAACGTCTGCTATAAGGAGTGCATACTTGAGTTCCTGTGCAATGGCAGCAATCTGCTCCACTCTGTCCTGGTGAGCTGCCAAGTCACTCTCAAAGGCCTCGTGTTTTCGAAGCAATGCTCTGATTTCTATCAGGGTGGCTGTTTCATAGTCCTTCTGGGAGAGGATCAGTTCTTTACCTGAATATCACACATATGCATAGAGAGAGAGAGAGAGAGAGAGAGAGAGAGAGGGAGAGAGAGAGGGATGAGGTAAGAGAGGGAAAGATGATTAGTAGGTTAGGTCTAAACGCAGGCCTTATTTGGTCATAGCAGATAAGGCCTGCTTGCATTGGACAGACTCTAAAACTTTCAATTAAATCTCATTAGGAAGTAAAAAAGAGAGATCAGAGGAAACACTGAAAAGCAGCCAGTGATGTAGGAATACAGATGCCTGTAGATAAACAGATAAACACACAGACCTGTAGACATACGTACTGTAGCAGTAAGAGACAGATAGAAAAGCAAGCATGCAGACAGTTACAGTACAATGCCAAATGTACAACTACAACTGACCGCTGGCCCAGTTCTCATGATTGGAGACTTTTTGGCGAAATTTTTCAGCCAGGTGGTCCAGCCTCTCCAACCTACGGATCTCTGTAAGGAGCCACTCCTCGTAGCCTTTCTCTGCCTGCTCCAGCCCCTGCCATGCACTGGTTATGTCCTGAGCACAATGAAAACCACAGTTTCAACTCACTAAAGATGTTTTAAAAGTATTCCACCCTGGCAAATAAGAAATGTCCATACATACTGTATTATTTGAAGTTGCAAAAAAAGTGTAAAACAAATCATCCTCTATTACTCCTTTATCCTGTTAAGATTTCTCCTTTAAAGTACTTGACATAAACAGTGGTGCACACAATCCCGAACACCTCTTGGCGGTGGAAGAATTTGGACTTGTGACTTACAGATACCATCTTCCCCTCAGAGGGCATGAAGGCAGGGCGATTGCTGATGCGCAACTTGGTCTGCAGGGTGTTGAAGTTAATTTCCAGCTGGCACTTCTCCTGCACCTTCGGGGGCTTGTGCTGGCGTCTGTAGTCCCTGAAGTCCTCCAACTTTCGCTGCATCTCTGCCATGGTCTTCTCTGGGGTTCGGTTCTCCAGCCAGGGAGTGGTGCGGCGAATCCACTCAAGCAGCTGGGAAACACAAGGACAACATGGGAATATAAGTGGAGAGGCAAGAAAGCCCCATGTTAAGATAGCAGTGTGTCAGGAAGATTGTGTGAATTATTGTTTTTTTAAGCAGATGGGTCTCAGGTTATCACAGCAATAGCATACATAAATGAGAGGACAAAAAGATGTGTTTTACTTTTACTCTTAATTAGTTTCAAGTAAGGGATCACACTTTAGTGTAATGTGTACTGTACATACCATTATTCACAAAAGGTCCAAAGTTGAATTTAGCTTTGACAAATCAAAGATCCCATTGCACAATGTGTCATCATCATACAAGAGAATGACTTGTAATTCAATTTCAAATCATGCATTACCTCACTGGCCAGTCTCTCATACTCCTCCATCAGTTTCTCATTCTCTTGGTTTACACCGAGCACCTTACAGATCCTGTTGGCAGCCGTCTCTGCCTGAGAGCACAGGGCATGAATATAATGTAATTATATCAGCAAAGTAACACAGTGGGCCATGCCCTCTATTGATTGATTCAAATTCTTTAATACAGGGGTTTTCAACGATTTTTAAGCCAAGGACCCCTTAACTGAGAGAAAGATAGAGCAGGGACCCCCTACTGCATATATTGTATAAAATTAAATTGCATAATAAACTGGGCCAACAGTAACGTGTAGGGTGGCCTAAAGCCTTTATACATACCTTTTTTGCATATAATACTAAGCTATTAAAATAGCCCAATAAGTGTTGGCGTGATTTTATAAATCATGTTTTAATGTTAAACATACATGTGGCACAGTGAATCCTTAGGATTAACTGTATCTGTTGATGGCCTTAGTGACTACCTTCCCTATAGGCCAGTAAGCCTATCATCAGATGGGAGTTATATTTGCTAATAATGTTAGATTCATGTTAAGACTTTTTAATTTTTTTAAAAACTTAACAATACAACACAACACAACAATTAACAATAATTTGGAGGACCCCCTGCATTGACTTTGAGAACCCCCTGGGGGTCCCGGACCCCCTGTTGAAGAACCCTGCTTTGATAACATTATCCTTGCAATTCATTTGTTGATCAAAATGACAATGTTAGATGTGTACACCTGTGTGATGTGTGCATGTGTATAGGGATAGCTAAGTCATCTAAATATAGAAATTGGTAAGGTGATAGGTTAGACCACTATACCTGCTCAGCTCCAGCAAAAGCATGGTAAAAACAGGACACATAGGTCATGATAGCTCGTTCATCAGGCTTGGGGGTGTTGATGATATCTATTGCAGCATGAGGGAGGAAAAGGTCAAGGTGGTAGAAAGGAAGAAAAAAGTGCAAAATCAAAAAAGCAGAAAATTACTTTGGAAGAATGAAAGGAGACAGAAGCAGCACATCCATTTAAGTCTTCTTCAAGTGTGCTTTTAGGACTGAAACATTGCAAACACAAATAGACCTCCAACAGACAAAATCTCCTCATACACACATAATGAAGTTCATATTGCAAACCCATATTTCAAAGAACAGTATATGAGAGTGTTTTTAATCAGAAAACTCATATTGGGTACTTCTATTCCATTTAACATTACCTTCTGCATCCAGCATTTTGGGAATGTCCAGGTGTTTCTCGGCTATGTCAAAAGCCAGGTTCAGGTTCCCCAGAGGATCATCCTAAATACAGAAACACAATTCTACATCACTGAAAAGCAATGCTGGACTTAAAATGCCACCACGCTGACCTCCATGCTATGGTGGACACATCATACTCCCTGATCACCTACTGTACATGCATATATTAACTTAATGGCATTCGTTTATTATAAATCTATACTTGAGAGAGCTTCTGCACAAAAACCTAAAAATGAAATTGTACTTTTTCATAGTTTTCACATGAGCTGGATGTTTTTTTAGGAACGTCACATGTTGATGATTGCAGTTTGACAGATTCATTTCACCCCCTACAATATGCATCCAATATCTTGAAATGACAGATTTACACAAAAGTGACTCTGACATGAGAAACCAAGTGTTCACACGATTGGGAGTGGTGCATTAAACCAACAGCTGACGGTGAACCCATTCCTGCTAATGGGACAGTCAGTGAGAGTGCAATGGTGTAAAGGGATCATGCTGCTGCTATTGTCTCTATCTCTGTACCGCTGTTCCATAAAGGTAGGGGGTTGGGGCCTAGCACACTACATGACAGGGCCAGCTGCTCACAGATCCAGTGCAGGACACATAGACGGGTGGATAGGGTGGTAAATTGTTGACGGGATGCAGGGATGGATAAAAGGATAGAAGGATACCCCAATACCTCTGTGTGTGTTTGTGTGCACGCCCCTGACCAGAGCTGTCTCGGCAGGCTGTAACACTGCAAGCTTAACAAACACGCTCACCTGGAGCCAGATTCAACAGCTGTCTGGAGCACAATGCATCTCCTGGCAGCATGAGCAGAACTAAAAAGTGTGTGTGAATATGTATGTCAAAGAGATTTAAAGAGTGAGAAAAAGCAGTAGAGAGTGCCCTTTTCCTAAGTATGAAAATCGACACCATCCTTACTAAGATTGTACTGATAAATATCACAGTACCCATCTAATAGACATCTTCCTGACTTTCATGAGGACTGACAGCCTCTAACTGGGGAACACGACATGACATCATGGACAATAGCAGAGGTAAAGCTAATAAGCCTGAGCTCTGCAGGGACTAGGGTCATGTTTCTGTGGCTATTCCCCCACTATACACTATTGGGCTAAAATTGGTCTAGGTAAAGTAAATGTTTCTATTTCAGCTCAGCATTCCAGTTTCTCATGAATACATGGTCTGATTTGCTAGGCCATGAACAATTTATTTGCAGTATAAAATAATAAAATCACACCAAAACCTTATGGACAAAATCTCTATTGTCGTTTTCCCTCCCTGCCCCCAACTTGCAGTTTTATTGTTAACTGGATTGTCAGTGTAAAAGAGAAGCCTCAAATTTCTCACAGTAGCCAGAGGGGATGGTTGTCTGGCTGCTGTGGGGATATTTAAGACAGCCCCTTCTTCCAGTAGGGAAAGGGTGCGTTACTTTTGCATTGTTGTTGCTTGGCAAACACTGGAGGGCTGTCAACTGGGCTCTCTAGCTCTGCAAACAAGCAGCATGGCTCACTGAGGCCCTCACCTGTTTAAACTCAAACACGGAGAATCTTGGCCATTCTTTAAACCCAGAGCATTTAAATGAGCAGTGGATTTGTTTGCCCTAAAAAAATATTTAAGATCAAGTAGTATATACACACCGGTATGCTAGATGAGAAAAGTGCCAAAACCAACCAAAAATGCCTTGGTGTGCATATGTATCACCTCACCATGAAATCTAATGTTGCAATGGGCACAGTGGAATAAAGACTAAAGCAATTCATGCTAATAAGTTGCGTACCACGTAAACTGCTTTGGTTTAGAACATTGAAGCATGATATGAGACTAAATGAACGCACTTCGTATAAAAACATTATGCTGGGATGAAGAAACACATCCATAGATTAAAGAATCATTATATCCATTCGCCATCTGCAGCAAACATTACTGCACAGTGCTTCTGCCTACGACAACCCAGTGGACTGCCCATGGACAGTTTACTTCTCCTTAAATACTTTACACTGTAACCAACATAGAGCTGGTCCTATTAAATGCCAATATTTCTAAGTGCACCCAAAAGTGACATATATAGTATCAATAGTACCCAACTATTTCAAGCTCAAACCACTATATTTTGTAATCATCTCTGGATCAAACACCCTTTTCCCAGATAACTCAATCAAACAAGCAACCAGGTGAGCATTGTAAGTAACTTAGTAGCAGAGGAAATGGTTCAAAAAGATAGCATACAGTCCGAGATATAGACTAGTTTTTCTCACACATCATAAAACGTAGCCCATACAAATTATACTGAGTTCAGTATGTGTTTTAATCAGCTCACGCTGTGACAAAGGTGTTAATTTTGTGGAAATCAGTCATGTTAGTTTTTGGGGCTGAAACACAGCATCCTGGTTACAAGAGAAACCACACAACACCTTGTTGAGCTTAGAGTAGTCGAGGAGGTCGGGCCTGTGTCTATGAATCAGGGCGCAGAAGGCCAGGCCATCCTTCCAGCTTCACAACCCGAAGAGCAGAGAAAACCAACATATCAGTTCAAAAAGGTAACTCGCTAACATGACTCAGAGATGCTCTGGAGTCCAGTTATAGCATTAACTATTAGAGGTAGAACAGCATCTGGAGGCAGCATTTTGCTGATGCCATACTCAAGTCTAGATATTTTGTATTGTTTAAAGTCCACCTCAGGAAGAACTTAGCACTGATATAAAGCTATCAGATGAGTTTATTCACTGTACAAACTCCATATTACTGTAATATCTACTGCTATAACACATTTTTGTATGGTCAATTGAAATAAAGCTGTATTGAATGAGAGAACAACCTAGATTAGTTATCGATCAAAAAAAGTATTGCTATAACCAAACAGCATTTAAGATAAAATGAGTAGTATTTGATGTGTAGAACACTTACCTGACATGGAAGTTTTGTACATTGACATTCCTGTAGGGTGCAGTCTTTCTCTGACACCACAGGAGAAGACCTTCCTTAGCAGATGTTTCTGAGTAGAAAGTGAATTCATAGGAAATGGTTCCATAGTGGTGATAACATAGTATACGTTCTTTGTTTAGATTCAGTGGACACTATGTCTATGGAAAATGAACTAGATATGGATTCTATGGATTTTATTATCTCACCTTCTACAGAAATGTCCTGAATGGCGAAGCGGAGGATGATAGTCCAGATCATTCCAAGAGTCATCTTCACATTACCGTCCACAATCTCTGAAAGGCAAACAACCTGTTGCCATCAGTTTGCACTAGAGTGAATAATAAAGTCTGATTATCACTCATAGTATGCTATGTCTCTAGGTTCATGTTGGACACCTGATATTCATATATACAGGAAGGTTTTGGGTACCTTCAGCTCCAATGGAGACCAGCTTCACGCCTTTGCTCGTGATGAACTCCAACGCTTTGTTGACGTTAGCAATCTTATGAAACCGCATCTTCCCTCTGTCTGGTTTGGGTAATCTCTCTCCTGCAAAGAGAACATTATGTGACAGAGTCAGATATGTGCTCAAACTGAAACAAGTATATCACATTAAAAGCAAAACAAACCACAAAATGAATACCACATTGATGAAAATGCTGCTAAAGATGATTCAAATGTGCACATGATCCTACTGGTGTAGTATCACAAAGAATAAATCGTGAAAACCTTTAGTGCTCTAACCTGAGATAACTTCCAGAAGCAGCATGAGTTTGAGTCCATTCCTGAGGTCCTCCTCAATATTTTCAATTTGAGTACCAGCTTTCCTCAGGTGGGAGTTACACCAGGCTGTGAAGGTCTAACAGGAAAAGGAGCCCCAAGTCCATTAAAATGGGATTTGATAAAATGTCACGACACCATACAAATGCAAATTTTTCCCGTGCATTAAAATTGAAGTTATTCCTGCACTTCTGTGAAGCTCTGTTGATGCACCACAGACATTACAAAAGGAGAAATACCGCTAATCTATAAATTATAAGAATATAGCAGTTTGAAAAGAATTAGTTATTGGACTTTAACTTGACTTAAAACCTCCATTACATTAGATTTTCCTACAAGCATAATATTCTTCTCAGCACTTGACCTAAACAAACTGAGGCAGCTAACAGCTTAACAAGTCTTCACTACAATACTATATACCAAATTGATGTTAACCTCTTTGACCACTGCTACATTTTCAGATTAACCTTCAGTAACCCATTTGTGTCCAATTTCAACTTTTTCCTCCAGTAGTTCCACAGCTCACAACCATCAGAACAAAACCACGTGGGGTACTGAAATACTGTAAATCAAGTTAAGACAGGATCATTGTCTTTCTCCTATTTTTATGAAGGCTGTCAATAGCGAGCCACAGAGTTCACAGGCACTCAACACTGTACGGATGAAAGCTCAGAGCCGACCACAGAGCACATTCCGACCGATATAAGGCGTTAAATTTAGACTGCTCTGCTGTGCTTCATGATAAGAGACTGGGAGGAAAAACGTCAAAACGTCTCGCTGTGTCAACATAAGTGAAAATGTCACGTGGATACTGAGAGAGTTTTCCCCTCACGTCACTTTCTGTCACTGTTTTGCCACTTATATTGTGATTGGTTACAGTTGCAAAGAGATAGCTTTATCACAGTACATGTATGCTGTTCTTCCAGGTCACACTCATTACTATGCTGAGGTATGAAGACAGGCAGGCGTGGATAAAGGATGAGAGCATGGTTAAATATTCTAAATGATTTGAAGGATATGCAAAAGGGCAAATGAATGGGTCTGTCATAGTATCAAAAATGTTAACTCCTGCCACAATATTTTTTTTTTAAATAAGCTACTATCATTAACAAAAAATTACATTGTTATATGTATAGGTGTTTAAATGGTCTATTGTAAGTTAAGTGAATGCTAGACTTGGCATGTTGCTCTTTTCCTTTTTACCCTCACAAAAACAAATGAGTACTTGTACTTTTTTAAGTACTGTTAAATTCAGTGATCAAAGTATAATGCTTGCAGTACATTCTAAAACATTTATTAGCCTTAGGAAAGAATAAGCATTTGCTTTTACATTTTTACATTTGGATTCACTTTTTGGCACTTAATTTTTGAGAAAATTGTGTAATGAATTTGTGTTCTCATCCCTTATATAGGAGGAAATGTAAGTAACATAACGTATAGGCCTATATTAAAAAAGAATTAACACAAATGTAACATGTTTTATTTTTCTAAAAAGTAACTCTGTAAATTTTTTGAGCTTCTTTTAACTTTTGTATGAGTGTATTTTTACACCTGTCGTTTTATGGGCTAATATATAAATTCAACAAAGTAACTTGAGGAAGATATTTTAGCACTTTTACCAACCCTGATTATTACACATCCTTGTACCCAGTAGGGCTGAATATGGCCACTTAGGCTTCCCATCTGAATGCCAGTGCAAAAACAGAATATTACAGGCTTGAGAGTAAAGGCCATAACATTCCACACTGAGTGAGTCCCCAGTGTGTATGTGACATTTAACTGCTGCCCTTCTTGTAAAAAAAAAATGTGGCCTGCTGGGTCTCTGTCGTAGACCCATGCTGCCCACTTTCCAAGCCCCCTGCTCCCTCTCCAGCACTACTGACCAGTGACGATTAAAGCTAAAAATATTTATGAATCCCATCCAGCGAGGACCAACCCTGTCACTGAAGTAGCTGATGACTTTGGGGCCTCACTAGGTCGCAGGCTGTGTCAAGGAAGATGGAAAATACATGAGAATTGAATGTTTAACATGTTGAAAAGATAGAGCCTATAATATTATTCACTGAAGAAACCACAGCTGCTAGCATGATTTGAAGTAAGGTCTCTGCACCAGGGCTTGAGCTAGATAATAGATCTAAAAAAAAAAAAGTGACTAAAAGTGGCTCTAATTGACCAAACAAAAGCCTTGTGGCTACAATAGGCTACTGCTCACTGTAAGTGTCAGGCAGGGGTATTTAAAGGTAAGCTATATAAAAATCTGGTTGGGCATAGAGCAACTTCATCATCTCCCACCATGCCAAAAACAAACACTATACGCATTACTGTATACAGCAATCACTGGTGCTTTTGCGTCAATTCTGATCATTTTGAACAGCTGCTCTCAAATGAGCAACGTGTCAACTCCAAATTATGATCAGTAAAAAGATAAACACTGGAACAATAGTTCTATATACAGAACAGGGACATATTGCTGCCTTGTGTTACCAAAAATACAGTTTTGTCATCATCCCTGTGGGGGCCAGGAGGTTATGGGCATGGAGCAGTTGTGCAAAGAGCTGCAGTTTAAGGCCCAGGCAAACTTTTAAAGCCCTAAAACCAACTGACAGTGTGGGAGACCAAGGCTATTTTGAGTTGAGCTGGTGCTGCTGGTACAATATTTCTGCATGGTTTCTATAAACAAAAGAATTCCGCACCAAGGACACTGGATTAACCCTACTATAATGCCTTTTGGTCCCGAGGTTAAAATTAGATATAGCGTCCATTCTGATCCCAAGAGCGTCATCATGTGTTAGAAGCATCTGTTGACAGCTCGCATTCTTCACGTATCAGTGGAGAGGCAGCAGTCTGGAGAGCCGCTGGAAGGCAGAGCTATTGTTAGCTGGTACCCACCGCATCCGTCCGTCAAGCCGCCCTCCCTGGCTGGACAATCGGCTGACGTTACACATGACATGACGTACACACACCAATCGGTAATTGCAGAATACAAATGTTTCATTAACTTGGCGTCTATGGTAAAAGAAACAGCAAGTAGGCTACATTTTTATTTGCCACTTTTAATCAACTTAACGCTCCTGAGAAACGTTAGGTTCGCCATTAACGTTCGGTGCTTTACTTTGAAACTAGTAACCGGAGGTTCAGCTCCTTACTATGGTCTACTTGACGTTAGACAAACAGAGCTGTCTAAAACTATGATGTCCAATTACTCACAGGGTATTGTGGAGTATATAGAAATATCAAATAAACTATTTGAACTTTGAAAAACGAACTTCTAATTCTTACAGTGCTAGTTACATTGTAGTTGTCTCATTTGTATCCATCACACAGTGCGAAAATATAGCTAGGACTCAATTTAGTTTTATCATTTAAAACAGGCGTTTTTATTTATTTATTTTTTAACTTACTTTCCTCTGCTGTTGTTCCCAGGCAGGGTCCAGTAGCATGTCCCTGTCCCACTCATCCTCCTGGAGCATATACTCCTCCTCATAGCCGTTATCATAGTGCACCGTGGTCTCCACCTGGGTCATCATCATTGTGCCGTTAAACTTTCTGTTCCCCCGAAACTCAACTGCGTGTTGTCCTTAAGGACGGACAGCTGGATTGACTGTAATGCTGATGACACGATAGTTCCCTAACTTTCTATCGGAGCTGCTGCTGC
This sequence comes from Gymnocephalus cernua, assembly GCA_023631565.1. Lineage (NCBI taxonomy): Eukaryota > Metazoa > Chordata > Actinopteri > Perciformes > Percidae > Gymnocephalus > Gymnocephalus cernua. Next base: position 11,441,661 of record CM042437.1, on the reverse strand, counting down.
TTCTTCTCTTTCTCTCTCTCACGCTTGCCCTTGTCCTCCCGACCTGACAGACGTCTGGCCCTGGTTGCCACAGATGAACAAGCGACGGTATCATTAGTACTGGACAGCCACGTGATGCCTTCATACCTTCCGCCCAAAATCCCCATCACACACCCACCCACCCACCCACCCACACAAACTGCAGCAAGACGGTGTATTAACTTGAGCAATAAAACAGTCTTTATTGTAGAAAAAACAATTTCAGACTTTTTATTTAAGACAAAAAAAAAAACAATATAAAATTGGCTTGTGACATAAATACAATGTTTCTTTCTTGAAAACCCATATATCCTCACACTAATTAGAAGCACTGGGCACCATTGAAAGCCTACCAGAATCATTCACTATAAAAACAAATTGGGTATTTAAATCTGTCATAGCACAATGTGATCCAGCTCATTTCCCCCCTAATGTTTATGTACTGTTCCTTTGTTGCTCTTACTAATTAAATGACAGCTGATGGTCATTTGTGTCCTTACACAACACTGGGACAATCAGGATGAACAAATACTTGTTGTAACTGTCTCGGAGGTGTTTAGTGTGCCCATACATTTGTAAACACCATATGTTCAAGTAGAACAGATTTAACAATATCTCATAGTATGACCATTCAAATGAGTTAAAAAACAAACACTAGGCTTAAGGCAGACCAAGAAGGTATGTGATATGTCAAAATGTACTGCATAGATGTATCCATGTAACCTAGTAAAAATCAGTTCTGATTAGTTACACAACTTATAGGGAATAAAGTGTTTCTTTTAACCAAAGTTGCATTTATGTTATTGGAAGCAGAGATTGCTACCAAAAAAAGAAGAAATTCAGTGAACCTACTGTATGCTAATTAAACCTCTTTGAATAATAAGCCAGTTTATGAAAAATAAAATATTAAACTGTTGAAGGTGGTTCAAGTAATTTTACAAAGAACTAGTGTGCAGCCCTGAAGAATTTCCATTGCTTGTTTTTAAAAATAATAATTTCATTTTCTCAAAAACCACACGGCCAATTGCTCTGTAAATGAAATGAATGCAATGAATTAGACAGGTCTCTAAAAAATGTGAACTGTACCTTTAAGGTTCAAACTGGCAAGGAGGAAGCTGGTCCCTACAGCCACTACAGAAGGATAACCTCACCACAGAGCTAGAGTTCATACAGAGTGCAAAGACACATGGGAGTGAAAAGAGCAGGAGTGTTTCTCCAAACCATTCAACAACATGAAGAACATGTTATTTGTCACAGCGATGCTAATACTGTCCAGGGGCTTGACATTAACCCAAACAATCTCTGGGCTCAGAGCATAACAGCTGGGGGGAAAAAGGAGTACTTATAAAGAGGGAGTGAGCCATTTGGACCCCATGTATTCATATGTATCATCTGTGATCTGCAGCAGTGTTCTTTGGTCCTTGGTAGTTCACAAGGAAGGAGAGAGAGGGCCAGGGAGGTGATGAGGAGGATTTCTTTTTCCATCATTCAGTTTCATTTAGGGAACAAGGTCGCCGCCACTCCTGGCCCCGTTCATGGATCCATTTGTTTGATACTAAAGACAGAAAGAAAATAAAAAGATAATAATCGTAACCTTAATTTAGACCTTTGATTACTTTAGAAACGGTACAAATGTTTAACCTTCTTATAAACTCAAAACCAGGTTATGCCACTGGGCTTTTAAAGTTCCAATCTCTTCAGCAAACGTCTATGGTCTCATAAGAGATATTTACTCATGTCTTTATAGATGGTTTTATAGAGAACCAGACAAAGAGGAGCTCACCCCACTTGTTGCCGACCAACACTGGACAAGCTGCATGTCGGGTGCTGTAGTCTCCCTCCCCACTCGGAAACAGATTGTACCAGAACACAGCAGTGCCCTGTTTTACACACAAATAACAGACAACAGAGGTTAGCAGCGTTTAACCCCTTCCAGGAATATCAAAAAGTCAGCCTCAGTCTGCTAAATTAATTCCAATAGATTCTTGACAGGTGAAATTATAACTAAAAAAGTAAAATGTAAATGCACATTTGTGAGATTGTTAAAGTGATGGTTAAACATGCTGAGAAGTGTATGTTGACTTGTGGAAACGTTCTTTCAATTACAGGAATGAACAAATAGACATTCGCTGATAGTACATTATCCTGTTTTGCATGGAAAGGTTTCCCTATTAGGAGGTTTCATTGTTTGGAGAGAAAGAGTGTGTGAATGTGCCAACTAATTGGTACTGTTCCTTACTGGATGGCAAATTTTGCACAATTTCATTTAGTTGTTGATTCATATTTTTAGTGTGTACTATACTTCAAAACAAACAAAAACCCTTGGGAATTTGTTGGCTATATAATATGACCAATTCAGACACGGCTACTGAGTCAGTAAAAATGCATTGTATTAAGTGGTGAAACATAAGCGGTTACCTTTTGGGGCCAAACTGCTGCACCAACATCTGGGAATACTGTGGCTCCACCTGCTGCTACATCACTCATCTACAACAGAGAGTCAAAGTGAGTTCAGTCTTCATCTGTCATCAAATAATTCTGTAGTCCTACAAGTACATTTTTGGAAGCTCACATGTATTGCTATCTGCATGGTTACAATTTATTTAATTACTCAACTGCTTCCCATGAATATTGAAATTGTATTTTGTGGCACTGTTTAAAGAAAATATCACTGGTTGTATTTTTTGTCCCGTCTTTCTTCCTTCCAGCAAATGTAACATCTGTGTGGGGTGATAGAGTGCATCGCCCTCCCTGGTTAAGGCCTCATTTTATAAAACCTACCCTAAACTTTTTTTTTAAAGTTAAAACCTATTGAGATTGCTTCAGTCACTTCAAACAACTATTTGCTTTTTTATCAGTAATGTTGGCTTTCAGATTAATAATGGCTGCATATGTTTTTTGCCTATGCCGTTTATGTACACTGTTCAAAATGTACATGTGCATGTAAATAATGAGTGTGTGTGATTGACCGTAAACTGTACTAGGACAGGCGCTTACAGCAGTGTAGTGAAAGTCAATGAAACTTTCTTTTGTAAAAAATCAATAAAATAAAGGGCAACTGAAAATATCCTGGACTTTTGAACCATGGACACTACACGGACTAGATACAAATAAATGATTTTCCACTTTATGACAATATCAGGTTTCTGCTTGTTCCAACACTTCAGTGTTAATGTTAATGTTTTCTGTAATGAGTGAACTATTTAAACCTATGATGCCATGTTTTTTTATGGCTGCACCATTGCTTCTTTATGACATCTTTTCTTTTCATCTTTCCAGAAGTCAACAAGTAATCGTGTTCAATTATCGTGATTTCAATATTGACCGAAATAATTGTGATTATATTTTTTCCCATAATCAAGCAACCCTATTATACACACAGTTCACCATGATATATTCAGTGTCTTGACATTATAATTTTGACTAGAATAATGCTCCACATTAGTATAGACCAGCATTCCTGACATGGTCAGTGTAAGTTCAAGTTTGAAACACTGGTCTATAGGTGTATTTAGGAAGAGTTTACTCACATAGAAGAGCCATGTTGCTATGCGGTTCCCTGTTCCCAGCTCTTTAAAGGCATCTGGTTCATCTTTCTGCGGAAAGAGAGCAAAAACCAGGTTTAATGTCCTGCCATATTAACACTACTGTACATTTAGAGAAATTAACTTGTGTGAAATCACAAAGGCTCTTACCCTTCCAAAGTCAAAGTGAGGTTCATATTGACCCCCAACGCCATAATTTGCGACCTACAGAGATCAATACAATATAATTTAAGTCTCACAACTCTACAACTCAGGTTTACAATAGCACACACAGAGGGGCAGGGGGAGTGTTAGAATTGATAGGACATTTATATAAGAACTATGTTGATTCAGTAAGGGTTTGCCTTGTAAAATTAAATAAAGAGAAACCAATAGTGTTGGATGTTCTTCAACTAATGATGTGACTCTTTACCTGCAGCTCTTCTGCAGTGTCCATCTCCAACCCTGTGAGATCTTCGATTCTCTGGTTGATCTTATCAATCATTGGATCTTCATAGCCAGTGAGCCAAGCACTGGAATACAAGTGGGAAAGCACAACAATTGAGAAAGGAGAGGGACATGATATACAGTGTATTAGTCAGGCACATATTTGTCCACTAGATGGTAGTAAAGATTTATTCTAAAATAGGCGATTGAGAGACATGTCATGCTGAAAAGTTGCCATCAAAAGCTCAAAAGGTCTGGCATTAAACTAGATGATAGAAAAGGGAAGTGGAGGAATGAAGAAAATGAAAAACAGGAAACCGGCACGATATTTTGAATCTCCAATCAGCTCAGGGTCCAGGGTTGCTCTGATTTCAAACTTTGTAAACACTTGAGCATGTGTGTATTTCACACAGGAGTCTGGTTGAGGACTATGGCAAAAATATTTTCATGGTTTTAACTTTCCTGACACTACATGGCTTTCATACTAACTCTCACACCCCAGTTAGAAAGTCCCTGATAAAATAAGCTCTTGGCCGAGCATCAAATTCAATTTTCTGACATTAAACACCAATAGTATCCATAAAAAGACAACACATAATATTATAAAATAATTGGAAATACAACTTATGTGAAGTTACCAACGCGTATGTGACGTGACAGACAAAGACAGAATTCCAACATCTGCTCTTAATTCTCAAATTTAGGGGATTTTTTAAGACACCACAAAACATATAGCAATAGATTACTCCCACATCTGATGGATGCTTCTGAAAATGTTTGCAGATTCACTATGAGATGTGTGTATGGGAGAGACAGTGAAATGAGTCAGGGTTTTTTTAATCAAGAGTTTGGGCTGATAATAAGTTATATTTTTGAAGGGATGCCGGACCAAATGTGAGCCAACAAATTATTTTCCTGATGTGTCTAGCAGCCAGTTAACTAAGTGGTCAAACTCTTCTGAGCTCTTCCGTCTGCTCCCTCCATGACTTCACGTTCACTGAATTTGGAAATACTTGCTGTCCAGCACGTACACGTTTAAAAACATCAAAGTAACACCACACCCGTGTAGCAATATGCACGTGCACCCAAACATTAATTACCAAGAACAGCAAAACCATAGAAACTTGGAGGTTTTGGTGGTCTGGTGAGCCTGTTATTTTTAAGGGTGGGATGCAAGTCTAACTTACAACAGGCAACATACCTATTGAAGTGGAGCAGTCATTTTAACTACAGGGGGACACTTTCTTAACAATAACAATCTCTTTCCACGCGTTTTCAGCATACTTTTATCTGTGATTTTAAGCATGTGCATCGGACTCAGGCCTTGGAGGTTTTATTAATCTCTCTTGCTCATATGTCAATTGAGGAAGCATAGTAGTACCACAGCGACTGTAATGAGCTCATACGAGAACATGTTACAGATTAATTCCTAGAAACACAATGGGGGTATAGAGATTCAGTGCTCAGAATCTCAAATAAGCAGGGAAGGATCGCCAGGGGAACTAGGGAACTAAAACTATCTCTCACCACTGTGCAGTTCCACGGAAATTCTTAAATCACTGGGTAAACTGAAAGAACAAAGAATATTTAAGCTACACCAAAAAACAACAGATCATTGTTTATCTTGGTTTAAACTATGTTTAAGCTCAATTTGGTATTCAGGCAGAAATCTGTTTAGGTTCTCCTCTAGTGTTAGTTTTCCAGGTGTAGCAAAACATTTCTTTTTTTTTCCATAGTGTTAACTGGGTGCAGAGCTTAATAAGTGTTTCAGCCAGGGCACAAAGATAAAGACAAAGAGAAGGATGAAGGCGGAGGTATTGTGGCCCTCCTAGTAACCTGTGACCCCTTACCTCTTGGAGACTCTGTACTGGGCAGTGGTAAGTTTCCCAGTTAGAGGGTCATGCACCGTGGCTCGCCTTAACTACAGTAGTTCCAGCAGCACAAGGACACGGAGGTCGAGGAAAAGCAGATAAAGGAAGGAAAAAAGGATAATAGAATGTGATACGCACAAGGAAAGTAAAAGGAGGAAAGAGGGAGAGAAAAGATAGGCAGATCTGGTCACTAGTTGTCAATGTTATTCTTATAAGACCCAAGAGTGTTCCATGAGGCAATGCTAAAAAACAAATTTCCATTTCAAAATATAAAATGTATTAGTAGCGAATCAATGAGTGCCTCTGATACACCTTCTAGCTCACAAAAAGCATCTGAATGTTAACTTGGAGAAAAAGTAGCCGACTCCTGTGCAGAACTGTATCCACAACAGATCCTCAAAAGCGCTCTTTTTTTCCAAATACAGGATGCATTCTTTTTTTCCCCCCGCTGATTTCTGTCATTGGTCAAAGCACTATCACATAATATATTTGTAAGGTACATGCTTTATTGACCAATAACAGTCTACAAATGTTTCAATATGCTGTTTAAAGCTTTAATCATTCTTAGCTGGATCCTGTGCATCAGCTCAGGAGTCTTTAGGCTTTGGAAGGGCGGAGAAATGGAGTGATACGGACGGACGGGAGTACAGAGGAGAAATGGGATGAATTGTTAGCCCCTTCAACACAGAGATTAAGCAATAGCGGGGCAATGAAGGTCTGCCATTATGCTGGCTTTGTTTATTCACACAGAACCAAGCAAAGGTGGTATAATGCTGCCCGAGTGTGACTTCACATAGAATGCCGGCATTCCACGTGTAACACACAACAGCGTTGGAGTTGCGTGTGTGTATGTGTTTGGCAGAGGGAGAGAGCGAGGGGAAGAGAAGGTGGACTTTTGCACGCAAGTTATTAATAACTTTGGCTACTTGGAATGCTTTTTTCACTTCTGACCTGCCTGTGGGACAGTTGCGTTGCGCAAGTTGGATCTGCGCTGTTAGGGCTCTGTGACTACCTCCGCTGCCGGAAAAACAAAACAGTCTCGCCTTGTACAGGCTGTGTGAAAGGGGCTATTCAGGGAAAGGAGGAGAAAATCTCACTTCCTCCCTCTCTGCTCTCTCCTATATCCTCTGCTTTTTGCAGCTCCTGGCTATGCCTTACCTTTTGCTGACCCGGTATGGCGCTGTTTCCAGCACTCCTGTGATGGGGTTGGAGATGGTGGCCCTGCGTAGCTGTGAAGCCAGGGACATGGTTTACCCACACACAGACACACACACACGCCCACACACACAGACACACACACATACCAAGATGTGTGTGCCTGTGTGCTTGCCTCACTAGCAGAATCACATCAACCAGCCTCACAGCTCTGACCTCCCACTACCCAACACACTAAACCCCATAACAGAAACTGAAAATGCCTAATGGTTGTTCCTACTACATCACAGTTAACTGTAAAGTGACCAATATAGCTTTATACTGAAACTACTGAGAATTGCTTACTCGGGGCTTCGCCAGTTGCTTGACCTTGTCCATTTCTTTGTCAGACATGATGTCAAGGTAGCGGACAATGTAGGGGCGGTCCCACTCATCTTGCTGTTTGACAGGTGCCAGCACATACATAGGGTTGTGATTGTTGTCATAGTAACGACAGAACAGCCGGCTCTGCCTGCGGGGGGTCTGATTGATAAAATAGGAAAGCAGGGAACAACGGAGGTGAAACTGATGTGTATTTATTAAGTAAGAAATTGTGTTTTTGTGCATCTTTTTTTGTCTTCCTCACCATTCTGTTGCCCTCCCCACGACAAAGCATCTCATACTTCGTCCTCTCTGGAATCAGATGATTGGGGGTCTTCTTTTTGGGCTTCTCTTTCTTTTCAGTTGTATCTCTTTTCCCTTGCTCTTTCTCTTTTTGAGCTCCATCCTCTGCATCCTTTTTCTGCTTCTCCAACTGGAACTCAAAGTACTTTAGGTTGCCCTTGGCACGCTGGTGCTCTGGGTCTAAAAATGGGAAAATGAGAGACCAACAGAAATAATAGTGGCAATTTAAAATAGTGATGACTGCAGCAATGTCACCATAGTATATCACATGCCCTGCAATCAAAATAACTAAGCTGCCAACATTATACATGCTATTTATTCAGTCTGACCTTATCCAGTTCTCAGAAACACAATGTAAAAACAGGACTAATTAATTCAGGGGCTCAAGTGTAGGAAAATATAGCATAACAAGGTCACCACCAAGGTTTCATCAGAACGTTGTTTCAAATTTAATGACATGACGTGAAATGTATTCTAGCATCTGTTATCAAGAGTATTAATCAGGAGAAAATGCAATTACTGGACTTTTTAGAAAATAAATGTGGGTTAGAATATGCCAAGTGAGAGGCTGGTGGAATGGGGTTTGGCGCTGTCCAGCCAATAGGTCATTGAAAATGATAGGCTCATTACTAGCATTAGAATAGATTCAATCCAATCACACCAATCACAAAGTCTTCCACCAATTCTGTTAATCCGAAATCCTGCAATTTGTTGTTGCAACAATGCTGTGGTCTAATCTGCAGGTTATAAAGTTCTACAATTATTCACCGTCAAATGGATAAAACACATAAACAAAGTCCCTTTCTGATTACCATTAAATCACTACTGTAGAAATAGAAAATGGCACAAACGTTTTTTACAAACATCAATAATAGCTCCTTTCTAATAAGAAGTTCTATCAAGATCTCTGAATCACTCTGCTAATAAGACTGTTTTGTTTTACACCAAATCCAAACAACCCAAATATATATCAGTGAGATTTTAATCAGACCAATATCTGACTCTAGATGGTAAACTACACAGAATTGTAGTGGCATGAATGTTTATTTAGTTTCACCTCTGTTTAGTATGTCATTCAGTTCAAACCAAAGTGAATGTCTCATTTGTTGTTGCTCGCTGCTTAATTTATTCAACTTACTTACTGACATAATTTAGATTATGTGCTTTTCTTTCTTAGTAATGTCTTTGTGTGTTTGGTCAAATTAAGGTTATATATTTGCATTGTTAGTCTTATCTCAAACTAAATATAGTCTGTATCTGTGCAAGTCTGTGACAAAAACAAATGTGCATCAATTCCTAATCTATAGCTTATGTGACATTATTTACCTTGAGCAGAAATGTTTGAATGCAAAGAGATACTATCACTTCACATTGAAAAAAAACATGCCTCCCAGTATACTTTTCAAAATTCGGAAAAATACTTGATAGTGTGGAGGGACTGACCCAGTTCAAGCAGCTTCTTGGTGTAATCCAGGGCTCGAGGTATCTCCCCCTGCTGGTAGATGGAGTAGCTGAGGTAGTCGAGCACTGTCACCTTATCTAAAGTGGACTCCTCTCCCTGTTCAAGCTGTTTCAGGGCCTGGGCCATCCACAGCTCTGTGTGGTAGTAATCAACATCAGAGTAGGCGATTTTCCCCAGTTCGTAACAGTCCTCCACTGTCATAAGGCTCTTGTATTTCACTCCTAGTTTGCAGAGGATACAAGGGGGGGGGGGGGGGGGGCATTGACAATTAAAGTAAATCATCTCCGTTATTATACAAATAACACAGAAACCAAGAAAAACCCTCTACCTCCACATGCCCTGCTGTTTACCGTGACTTTAATGGCACTCAGCCTGTTTAAGTCTGTTAATTTGAATTGACTGGGGAACAAATGTAAGGCTGTTACCAGGTAGGTCTCCTGTAGAGATGGTGTTGGCATCCAGTTTGTACGTGTCTTGTAACCGGAGGAGAGCTTTAGCCGCCCCGGTCTGGTCCTCATCTGTGGGGAAGTGCTGTCTCTGGATGGTCAGGTTGGAAATAAATCCTGAGAAAGATGGACAGGTGAGGACAGACAGAGAAAGATATAGTAGGATGATTGTGTATGGGATACACAACCAGTTAAGTGGACAATAAATACTTTCTCCAAATGAAATATAAAATGCTTGGAGTGACTTCAATCTTGTACTATAGTTGTATTAAGCCAGATATTTGTCAAAAATAAATGAGTAAACTTTGCTACCTAAATAACTCATGTTAAGGTGGTGTTCTACTAAAGAGTATAGAGTATGAATGAGCAGCACAGTATTGCTCTAAACATGCAAACATATACAGTTTTCCCTATATTATAAAGTGTCTTTTAAAAGTCAAACAAACAAAAACAACCCTGCCTGCCCTCTAGAGACACTCTGCTGCACTAATTAGGCAGTTCCAAGATCAGCCAATCCCAGGAAATTTACAGAAAGACCAGACCAATGTCAAATAGTTTGGGAAAATCTTCTTTTGTGTTTATTATCTTCTTAAGGTCCCTGCAGAAATACATACTAACCACAGCACTTTTCTTGTGATTTTCTAAATGTTTGGTACTTAAGATATTATTTGAACCAGGTCTGCTTTATTTGTACCATCAGTGGTGTCACTGAGTACAAGGCTCTCCAGGTCTCCCCACTCTGTGTTCAGCCTCTTCATCAGTTTGAAGGCATTGACAGGGTGCCCCAGGTAGCCCTCGGGGTCCTGTATGGCTGTGGCTGACAACAAATCCAATTTATCAGCCCACCTATCACAAGGACGGTAATACAGAGTTAGATACATTGCTTACACTTAAATCCACAAGCCATAATAAATTGTTAATCAGAAATACATAAAGAATTGTGTGTAGGTAGTGTCCATTTTTGAGTGCATGTATGTGTATCATATTGTATGCTCGTGTACATGTATGAATATCTGTGTATTGACCCATGTGTGTTACTTTGTGTCTACAAACTCACTGTTTGACCCGCTCAAGCTTGTTCTCCTCTGCTTTGATGTAGTCCTTTAGAGAGGTGACAAGGTCTTTTTCTGTGTATAACAGATCTGTCATCTGGCCTGAGGAACACACAATCAGAAATACTTCATCATCAACACTGCAATGATAAATAACAAAGGGCATCACTAATCTTATCACATTATTACAGGATCCTACATTGTTGTGAAATCTTGTTCTTCCATTATGTGTCGTACAACACAGACCAGCAGAGGGAGCAATATTTATTTTCTTAAGATTATTTTTTGGCCATTTTAGGCCTTTAATATATATAGGACAGCTAAAGATGTGAAAGGGGAGAGAGAGGGGGAATGACATGCAGCACGCTCTACCAGGTGAGCTATCCAGGCGCCCCTGGGAGCAATATTTCTAACGTTAGTACCATATGTTGCTTGATGGTTTTACCTATGGAGGAGAAGAACTCATTGTTGGCAGAGAGTGACTGCAGACAGCTCAGCAACAATAAACACCAACATGGCAGCTCCATCCTGAAGAAAGAGTGAGAGAATTTGATTAACTTAAAAATGTAATCATGCATCTTAAAAAATAATGTCATTAAGGTTTAGAGCTGCAACGATTAATCGTTTAGTTGTCAACTCTTAAATTAATCGCCAACTATTTTGATAATCGATTAGTCGGTCTGAGTAATTTTTTAAGACAAGTCAAAATTCTCTGATCCCAGCCTCTTAAATGTGAATATTTTCCAGTTTCTTCTCTCCTCTGTAACAGTAAACAGAATATCTTGGAGTTGTGGACAAAACAAGACATTTGAGGACGTCATCTTGGGCTTTTTCAGAAACACTGATCCACATTTTTCTGACATTTTATAAATCAAACAACTAATCAAATAATTGAGAAAAAAAATCAACAGATTAATCTCGACTATTAAAATAGTCGTTAGTTGCAGCCCTATTAAGGTTAATCACATAATCGACTGTGGTGTACTGTATATGACATATGACACTCAATATTTCTTTTCAAATTGATCTCTAGATCACAGTTCCTGCTGGATGTCAGGTAACCACATCAAACTTACTGCTACCAAGAGTGAGCTGCTTTGTTTCCCTGGTAAACCCTGCTCTTCAAATGAACTCTCCATCACTACTGACAAACCATGGTGACTCCTTTCAAGGCTCTGCTAGACAACTGACTGTCACGTCAGACCCATATATAGCCACGACTTAATATTGCAGGCTGTCGTACTCTAACATCCCTAACATTTTTCAAAATTGAACAGATATTTTGACTTTACGTCTATAATGTCTTGAATATATGAGCTCTTTTCCAGTGAGTCACATCAAACATTCCTGTCTTAACAACTCATTCAGAATAATTCTTCCTCCGCCGCCATATACCTCCCTGATTAATCATATTGTAGCCTTCCTTTTCTCCGTCCAGTGCTGCAACTACTGAATTCAAAACCTGGTTGTCAGCACCATTTAAGACCAGATAATCCACAGACCTACCTAGAGATTTGCATGGGGTACTTTCCATAAAATCATCTCTCAATGCAAATCAAACCAGCTATTAGGCAAAGCAACATAACACCATGCCAATCTCTAGGTATGGTGAAGTGTATGTGATGATGTGGGGCTATTTTAATTCCAAAGGACAAGGGAACTTTATTACAATGCATAGTATCCTGGATCCATGAAATAACTGGCCTTTAAAAATAAAAAATCTGCCTGCCTCTATGGGAATTTAACATAGGGGTGTACTCACTTTTGTGAGATACTGTGTGTATATATATATATATATATATATATATATATATATATATATATATATATATATATATATATATATATATATATATATATATTCAGATGCAACAAAAGGTAAAGCAAGAAGAGTAATCAAAGCTAAAAAACATTGAGAATCTCCTTAATCGTTTTAAAAGTGCAGCCTCCCAACCACAACCAAATTTAGGTCTATGGTTGCTGTCACTGTGTCCGGTTTGGCATAACCGTAACTAGTACAAGGCTTCTGGTCTGCGAGGAGTGGCCCTGTGGGCTTTCTACCCATACAAACAGAAATTAGAAGCAGATTGACAGGAATAAATGTGCAGGCAGGTGTCAATGTAATATGTGTACATGGTTCCAATGTCTCAAATGAGAACATTTGCTGCTTAACTTGGTCTTAAATTATAGTAAATGAAATAGGTTGTGTACTGTTGGTCAGAAAAAAAGACATTACATTTTTCACTGTTTTCTGATGTTCTATATACCAAACAATGAATTGTTTAAATATCGATAGATCGGTAGATCAATCAATGGGCCTAATGAAAATAATCCTTTGCAGCCTTGGATATGTTGATTCTAGATCTATAAGTGAGCTGCTAATGTTCAAAAATACTTTAACCTCTGACTTGGGTAGAGAGAGAAAAAGAAGAGAAAAGGTACTCCAGGAAATTAACAGAAGTTTAATTCTACAATCTTTATTGACTGTATACTAGCTGAATATGCAGTCTATGCATGAATATATATAGTTAGTTTTTAATAATGGATAAACACAAGAGGTGACATGTACAATAATAATACTACCACCACTGTAAATAACCACTACAAACACACACATACACCTAGTGGCAAAGTAGAGGTCATGCATGAAATGGGCATCTATGCAGATTTCTAAAGCATTTTACTGAAAGCGGACAACAGGCTCAGGCAGGTTCCTTCCACATGGACAAGCCTTCAGTGAAAATAAAAGAATGACTTCATATGACAGTTCAATTTATGTCAGCAGCAGGCCGCAGAGGGGAAGGAAAATAAGTATGCCAGAGCTCTACGTATTTGATTAAAACAGAACTAAATTACATTAAATTAAAATATATTTAATAAGAAACTCAAAGGCAAGATGCAAATTGCCATTATCCCTAACTGCTACTACTGTATTTTCGGTGGTGCCACTCAGTCCAAGATACCATGAATGCGTCTCTGCCACTTAGATTTCCAGGATAAAAGCTCAATAGAATATAATTACTGTAATGACAGGGTGACAGCTACTGTGTCTCTCTTGTTGTAATATTGTAGAAGTGTAATGTCAAGATTAAAGCTGTAAGTATAGTTCTAATTTAGATCCATGTTTTCATGCCACACATGAGAGGGAGTGGTAGTGAGAGTGATATGTGAAAACTCCAAAACATTTATGATTTAACATTTAACTTGCCAGACATTTGTGAGACAGCTTGTTTAAACCGATTATAGAAAACAATTTTGCATAAAACTTGCCTGGAAGTTTTTTTTTCTGACCTCTGAAGCTATATGTAAATTGGGCTGCATTTTGTTCAGACATGTACATTAGATGCCTGTTTTTCTTTTTCTTTTACCTCACAGCCTTGTGTTAATTGTGTGGGAAAAGTTATATCACAGTGCTCTCATTTGGACAGATCCACCCTCAGACAACACTGATAAATAATGAGTTCTGATGTTCATTGCATTCGAGGAGCCTAAAGTTACTGATTTACTGTTTTCCTGTCACTTTTTTTTTTTTGCTAGAAATACAAAGTACTTTCAACAAATCCCTGAAACTAGGACTGAACCAGTTACTTTCAGTTGTGGAATTTAAATGTAGGACAGAGAAGTAGCAAAATCAATAGAAATATTAGCAAGGAGTTTTCTCTCGAAGGAAAAGCTTAACCCCCCTTTTCAAAATGTTACATTATGTTAGCAGCCTAACTCTTAAGGCTATGCATACATTGGTACTTCTACCTCTTCTGCAATTGATTACCCTCTTTTATAATTTGTTTTTTAAACTGTGCAAGATGATGAATGTCTGAAGAAGCCTTGCTCTTTGATTTTAAATAAATGACAGAAAAACCAAAGAAGTTATGACAAATTACCCAATTGTTCTCTTGGCATTAAACTTTCTCCACAATATACACAGGGAAAATGTAGCCTCCAGTGGGTACAAATTAAAAAAGCCAAGAATCATTCATAAAATATTCCATATCATTTCCATATAATTGTTAATGTATTGTATGGCCATGCCACTATTTTACACCACTGTACTTTACTCTATACAAAAGAATCCTATTATATCACAAAAAAATTTAATTCCCTACAGGGCTAACAAACTGAGTACCATTCACATTAAGATCCTTTTAAATATTAGGCCTACATGATATTAAGGTGAAATGTTAATTATTCAATACAATGTGTCAGCCTCACTGCAGTGACTACAGTTTTTAGCCAATGTAAGACTAACGTTACTCCTCTCATTCTGCACTTTAGTAGCTTCCTCGCAGAGAAACTGCCTTCTTCTCATCTTCTCGAAGTTTTACTGGGAGTGAAGCTGTGAAGTCAGATAACAGGATGTGGATGGAAGAGGACTGCCACGTCCTCGCCCCTCCCCGCCGGGGAAAGTCATGCGACGACTGAACACTGCCCAATGGAGTCTGACTGATTTCACCAGGAATAACCCCTCAATAACCCCTGCCCTGCAAACTTACTGACAGCAGGGGTGCTTTTGACTTCTGGAAGGCAGCCGGTGCTGTTGGTTTACTCCCAAACTACTTTAGCCAATTAACGTTAGCTAGCTAACCAACAAGATGTAACGTTAACGTAAAAATAAAGTTTCTATTGAGTGTTAGCTTTTATCCCCAAATACCCTAATAGCATGGGCTTACTGAAGCGTTTAATATGGCAGACTATGTGACTGTTAATGTACAGAATGTCTTAACAAATACAAGTATTGTATATTATACTGTAAACGTGTGTACGTAATACGTCGTTAACGTTAGAGCAGAGTGAAGGCAGCAGCATCCCACGCTGCATTGCACTGGAATGCCAAAACATTGACGCAAGTTTCATAGGCAAGATTCTTCTCTCGTTTGTTTCGACTTTTACTAACTGAATTTGCTTATTATAATTACTATTAATCAGTTCAGTCTTATTGTATCCATTGCTGCTGTCGAGAACCATCACAAAAAGTTTCATCCAGGTTAGCTACGTTAGTTTTCAGCTAGCTTAGCAAGCTAACGGTAACATAACTTTAGTGGAATAACGTTAGCTAATGGAATTTGAAAGTTCGAAGCGCTTAACGGTCGCAACTGAAAACGGAAAAATACGGTAAAACAGACACACCATAACTGCAGGGTGGCAGTTCTTGCTATCATCTGATTCAGCAATCAATATTTACCTAAACGACAGCATCATGTAGCAGAAATGTATCCCCTGCACCAGTCCCGTGGTCGTTTGGTCCTCCTCTGAAGTCTCAACTCAAACTAGACTCGGTCGGTGCAGTCAACAGTAAGAAGATAACCACTGAGTCTGGTAGTTCGTCCTATCTGTGATGTTGCGCACTGTTGGCCATCTGGTGGTAAGGGCTGGATTCCTAAAAGTCTGAATGCTACGTGCAGATTCTCACATGCAAAAAGTCTCCTGCTTCTAGAGAATTCGGGGGCTGGCGTTTGTGAATTGCAAGGGGAGGTGTCTAGTTGGTCGTGACCCGCAATGAGACAGCCATGGATGAGTATTTGGGAAAAAGAAAAAGAAAAGGTGTGTGTTTGTGTGTATCAGCTAACGTCACTCTTCTGCCACGTGTTGAAATTGTGCTGCAAACAATTTACTGTATATTTTAATTGAAATAAAGTGTTGACAAGGCATGTGTACCCTAGCTTCAATAGCTCCATTCAAACTGATGTTCTGTGTAGTTTTTCCATGTTTAACATGGCTAAACACACTTATTTTTCAACATTTTCACCTGCAGTTTCCTCTTCCTCTTTCTCCCACATTTTAGAAAATTCCTTTCTCCCACCCAAAAAGTGTGACTGGAGGGAGGGAATTCCTGCTGCATGCTACAGAGTTCAACAGGGTGGAGCTAAGTGTGTGTGTGTGTGTAAGGAGCGGGAGAGAGTAGCAAACTATTAAGTTCACTGCAATATATGCAACAAATCTCAACTAGCTAAATCCCAATGGCATGCCCTATGTAAACATTACAGACTGTAGGCTATATGCCTGAGATAAACACTGGCTATTTTCAAGCCTACATTCACTTTTTTAAATACTTCCCCACATGAATACTGTTGAACAGACTGCATGCCTCAACGTGTCAGAATATCATCACATTCGCATGGAATAGAATTGAAGAAAATAATGTAAAATGCTATAAATACCCTTTATTAATGTATACGTTCTATCAATTATCATCAAGCAAACACAGAGGTCACAACATTAAATATCTGTATGATGGTTGTCATTATTGAGGCAGGGCACAATAAACACTCTGGGGGGGGTCGATGGTGAAGCAAGATTTATGTCAAACTTGTGTGAGAAATCCTCCTTTCCAGGCTTTGAGTGTCTCTTGCAGTAAAAAAAAAAATCCACCTCTGTTTGTTAAGTCTCAGCTTGCTTAACGCTTGTTCTCAATGTGTGAACTGCCAAAAAAAAAATCCAATGTATCCTCATTCCCATTCTTACTCCAGTCACCGGCGGATGTCGTTCAGGGAGGTGAGTCTGCTCCCAAAAAGCAGCTCCTCGTAGGTCAGCAGCTGACGCAGGAAGTTTATGTTGGGTGCTGTACAGGCCCTCCTGTCTTTCAACCAGCGGAGGGCATGAAGCAGTGACCAGCGTCGATGCTCCATGAGGAAGGCCAGCGTTAGTGCTGAGCTGCGACTCCTGCCCATACTACAGTGGACAAGAACACGGCCAGCAGGATCAGCCATCAGGGCTGAGTTGATGAACCTGGATGCCAGTGGAAGTGCCTTCAGCAAGTCTTGCTGGGCATCATCGCTCAGACACAGCTTCAAGTAGCACAGCGTGTTGGGGAAAGCATCAGGGCAGTTGGCAGTGGCATTGACCACATGAGTGATGTGTAGATTCTTGATAATGCGGAAGTTAGAGGCCTGGGAGGCAGAGCCCTGGTAGAGAGCTTCTTCCAGGATCTCTGAGGGGTAAATGGTGAGGGTGTGCCGCTCAGGTTCCAGCAGGACCATACGTGGTGTGCAGAGGAAAGGGTAGAGGGCATGGAAGGCTGAGAATCCCCCCAGCAGGATGACTGGGTCCATTCCCAAACCACTGAGTTGGAAGAAACAGCGCTGGAGATCTGGGGAGTCTGTCGTGGCCTTTACACTTCCCACTGAAATAGGCACAGAGACACATAGAAACAATCACAGTGACAGAACACAGCAAGAATAAGTCAATACAGAGCCAGGTAGATGTCAACAAGACTAATACCCCTTTCACACCAATGGCTCAACCAGGTTTATACCCAGGTTGACTGTGTGTTTGAATGGGTTAACCCTCGATCTACTCGGCTTCACGACCCAGGTCGCCAGGTGGGTTGGATCAGGGTATGACTAGGGTCTATTTCAATGTGAATTGTGCACGACCTGGGTCGGGGTGGGACGAATTACATGATCGGTTGGAAATGACAGTGGGGCAGTATTCACAGGTCAGCACTTGTGTTAGCCGAAAAAACAACATCAATTTTGGCTCACTGTGCTTTACGCTGGGTTTTCACCATAGACAGTATAAAACCAGGATTTTCACAGGCAGCTTTAACAACAGCAGAGCAGAGCGGTTCAATTCATTTACGACCAGTCCGCCGACAGTGAGTGCCCAGATGTTCACTAGTCTGCCTTTTGCAGAGTTTTACTGCCTGTAAAAACCCAGCATTAGAACGTAAACATATGAAAATAAGTTTTGTATAATTTTCTCGGCACCACCACTCTTACTCCCTTCTCTGGCACGAGACACCCAACTGCAGACTGCAGTTCAGTGCAGCCACTGGGTAGTGAGAATCTTTTTTGAAAAATGAGCTGTGAAGCCAACCGCTTTTAAAATAATCAAACATCTATACTAGAGTAACCTACATTCTTGTCCAGCTGCTGCAATTAATATGCAGAGGAGGAGAAATCAGTCTGCACAAAATCATCTGAGAAGTGTTTTATGGTTGTGCTTTAGAACATAATCGCTGCAAAACAAACACAAAATAAGCTTTATTTCTCTCTCCCTACTGTACAATGACAAATTCAACTAGCTACAAAACATTAGTTCTTGTGGCATACAGCTGGACTGGAGTATGTGACAAGTTAGCTGTTCACTGAATATGACATGTAAAGCCCCGCTTATTTCTAGCATTTAAGGTAATTGTTATGCATTGCTCCCGGGTTGTGACCCAGGTGATCTCTGAATTGTTATGATGACCAGGGATATATCCATGTTAACTGGCTTGGTTTGAATTTCCAAAAGGAGGGTTAAACACTGATCCGACAACCCTGGCCCAACCCTGGTAAGTGGTGTAAAAGAGGTATGAGAGTACAGCCATGCTATTGGCTCAGTGATGCTGTACGGCACAGTGGTGCTTTGAGCAAAATGCTAAGGTCATCATGCTAACATGCTCACAATGACAACATGCTGATGTTTAGCAGATATAATGTTTACCATGTTCACCTTGTAAGTTTAGCATGTTAGCATGATAACATTTGCTAATTAGCACAAAGTACAGTTGAGGCCGGTGGAAATGTTATTAGTTTTACAGGTATTTGGTTATGAAACAAAATATTGGACAAGTCTGAATGTGATTTGTTGACCTGGGCTGCACCCCTCCTCTGCATACAGCAGTATTATAGAATACTTCTGCAGTTCTATACAGCTGATTAGACAGCCCAGCACAGGATGGATCACCGTCACAGAGGCCCTCGCTGTCACCACGTGGCTGTCCTCGTACCTAACACACACACATGCATTTATAATAAGCACGTATATACAGTAGATAATGTATCATAACTGCAACAGCCACTTTACACAATGTTCTAGTAGAATAGATTTCTTGAAGGATGAAGCAGGTGACAAATTCCATGAAAAAACTAAAATCATCAATGGGTTCGTCTCAATCATTTCTGACTTCCCTGTCTTTAGCAAGAGCCCATTTGTTCTTCCTGAAGATAGAAAGAATGTTTCACAATTATATACTTTAATTTATTTAAAGGAGATGCTAAATAATTATAACTAAATAGCTGGGCTCAGTAGTTTTTAGCAAAAAAAGGACTCCCTAGAACCCCTTGTTGAAGATCCTTGCTCTACTGAGTATCTCCAGCAGCAAGATGGTGTATGTGGGATTGATTACAGTGACCTACTTCATTTTAATGAAGGAACATGCTGGCCAGTGCAACAGTGTGGCTCATTGATGGACAACAATTGAGCCGTTTGGCACAGAGGAATAAGCATATCAGGCTTTGGATACAGAGACAATGGTAAGATCAATTCATTGTTGGTTTTCATCTTTTCAGTTAAAAATATATCACCAAACATATCCTTTAAATTGGCCATTTGTACCAAAAACTGTGAATAAGTTAACAAGATCCTACATCATTCATTTCTGAGGCCCCTTGGCCCCTATGGCTAAAAAGAAAACAAATGTTCCAGTATCTGTACATTTATCAGTTTATCCAAATTAGAAAAGCAACACTTATACAAAGTAATGCAATCGTGTCCAGGCTCCTCCTTTGGGAAGTTTTTGTTGAGATAAATGTGTCAATTCAAAGCTGGTAACTTTTGTAGATTGTGCTGTTGATGGACTGCATTTCAATGTACAGTTGTTGCCTTTATTAATACTCTCTACTCTACTCAATCTACTCATACATTCAGAGGCAGAGCACTGGTGTATCCCTGCAGCACCCACCTCTCTGCGCTGCGACAGTCCAGGATGAGAATATAGTAAGGATCATACAAGGCGGGCTGGCCTTCCTCTGCGCTCAGCAGGTTGTACACTTGCTGTGGGGTGATATAGCCTTTCTCTACACAAGCTGTTACTGGAACAGCAGGAACTAGCCCCTCCTCTGGCTCACACACTGCAGGCAGAAGAAATAAAGAGTACAGTGTGTGTGTGTGTGTGTGTGTGTGTGTGTGTGTGTGTGTGTGTAGTTATGTGTGCATACATTTTTGTGTGTGTGAAGACAGAGAGAGAAGTAAAAATACTCCCTTTACCTTTGTTCTGAATAGGTATGATGGAGGAATGGTCACTGTCAGTACAATTGACCTCTCTGTCACAGATGCTGCTCACTGTTTGGGATGTGTTGACAGGCTCTCTGGAGGCCACTCTACAACTGTTGTTCACTCTAACACGAACACAGGGACACATGCACACAGAGAAGTGTAATCTCAAGACTAATACAGCAACATTATAAGAGACTGAACACAAAAGCAGTTTAGGATGACTCACCAATGATCTGTTTTAGATTTTTAGTAAATAAAAAAAACGGCAGAACTCTTTACCTGGATAATACTACGCCCATCTCGTTTAAGTCATTTGGCAGATGCATCAGTTGTTCCCACCAGCCCTTCATTAGAAGAACATGCTACATCAAGGAACAAAGAGATAATGTTAAAACATGTTCTCTCAAAAAGCCCGACAGGAAACAAAGAGGTAAAACTATTTGAAAAACCCACTATGCACTATTTGTTGTAGCTGTGATTCTTACTCAGCCCCGCTTCAGCCTTGCCCTTAATTTAGCTGGTAGTCTTGGAAACACACTAACGGTTAAGTGCTCTAGAGTCTAGAGGGCCACACGGTAGCTGGCTGTGACAGGTGGTGGAGGGGAGACCTGGATCGCAGTCTGGCTTCTCCCAAATTAACTCCCAATAGTTGCAGTGTACATGGTAATTTGGTCCGGATAAGGTTTCATGTTTCTCTTAAAACCATACAAAGATGATGGTAGTATTCAGACAACAGATAGAAAAAGGAATAAGGAAGGATACATAAAAGTACACATACTAGGGTACTTATTACTCTTAAGACAAAACTGTAATGTTTATTTATATGAATGGTTAATAAACCTTGGCAAGAGCAAGTGTAATTTTGGGGTTGTCACATGAAAAAATTGAAATGACAAATGATATTATTTGTTTGCTTGCATAGCTAGCTTTTTTCTTTTTAGGTAAATGATCAGGGCAGTAGAAGTTAATAGCTAAGTAAGACAAAGAAAGTGTATGTTAGCAGAGAATATACACCAAGTGAAGGCATTCTTCAATAAAATGTGGCTCCATACACTTGCAAAAAACACATTCATCCATGACAATTTACCACTGTCTCAGAAAACATAATAATAAACAATGTACAACTTATTCCTATATTAGTATGCCCAATGTCCACTATCACATTTAACCAATGTAAAATATAGTAACCTAATCCTAGTTGCCTCATTGCAATATTGAAGTTTTGAATCTTACTGTATGTTCTGCTGTGCCCTCAGTTGTCACTCAGCCATGTCATCACCTCTCCTCCACCTTCACGTCACTTATTCTTCACTTTCCATTAGTCACAGCCTCTCTACCTCTTACCCCCTGCCACTCCCCCCGTTACACCCTATTTTCTTTACTGCCCACTTCATGATGCTTTGTGTGCCTCTTTCTGCGAATGATCATGACTTCCCATCATCTACTGTTAAACACTGTCTGTTTATAGAACAGGTTTTGGGATGTTGGCTCTTCTCCAGCCTGTGCATCAACAGGCTGTCATATGTACGGTCATATGTCACCAAACAAACTTTGTTAAACTCAATGCAGCTGATTTGGTGCATTATACGGACCCTGCTAATGCCTTTTTTGTTTTTTACATGACAGACTAAACAATACAGGCGTCATGTTGTCATTTTAAACATGGCCATTGTATGGTGCTGTGCTTTGTTTTAGTTATTTCTATTTGTCCACTTTATATTCTTTCTCATTTCTATCATGAAGTCTTAGATGTGCCCCACTGCAGCCCACATATGATCAATATATCAAATCAACTTATTTTGGAAAAATTATTTCATTAATTCATACCAAATTGTCTTTTCTTAATACATGTTATTTATACAAACCTGTGTCCAAAGCTTTGTACAATGTTATGTGTCTATGAACATCAAAACAGAGTATGACTGCCCTCTGCTGTGCTCCTGAGTGAGCTTATTGCTAAAAACCTGGTCTACTGTGAAAGGTTGGTGAAGAATATATACTGGACACACATATCAGTGTATCACTTATATCAGTGTGCACACAAGTATGTACACACATTTCTACATATCAGTGTACACACATCATATACATCAGTGTGCTAACATGTAATTTGTACACACATGATCAGTCACTATCCTATATTTTATTGTTAGTGTGTTTTTTTTTTAATGCTCATCCAGCCCTAAATGACAGGCTTGTTGCTATAGTGTTCTGGATCAATCCCCTACGCTGCTTCAGAGTGCACAGACCATCCTTTTAGCCTCATGAGTGTTTACTTAAGCAGAGCTTTACACATGCAGCCATGTGGCATGGTCTGTGCAGCTACAGAGATCCAGACAGAGGCGGGGCAGGGGACATAAAACTGGGGGGTGCTTGAGCAATAGGAATGTCACAAACAGGTGTCAAAGCTGAAAAGAAACAAAGCCTGGGCTTCACTCTCTCATAATAAACTTAAACATCCATTGTCAATTATAGATGGTTAACACGATGCCATATAGGTCAAATTCCTCTCACAAGGCTGCTGTATCTCACTATCACACATTGTGATGAAATGCGTCAGCAAACAGAGATGCTAATGGGTCCCCACAGATGTTATCGGTTCTGTTGCTGTTTCTTGGGAGAAACAGACTTTTAGTAACTGTCCACCTTCTTTAGCGATGGGAAGATAAACAGACCAGGACCAAAGTCCATCTGAAAAAAACAAACAACTAATGAGGTGAATGGCCGCAGCAGACAGCGGAGAGGATAATCAGAATGGTGGGAAAGACAAGTTTGTTAAGACAAAGGTGAATTAGTGTATCCTAGTGTTAGACACCCCGAGGGAATTTTTGGACTTTGAAGATGAAACACGGATTTATGAGGAATTTCAGATGGTGAGTAAAGTTTCCCTCGCGCTTTTTCATGTTTCCCTGCTTCTATCCGAAAAAATGCACAATGTAGTATTCAGGCTTAATTTATTTAAAAGTGTGTGTTTTCAGTAAATAGCGTTTCTTTTTAAAGTAGCGGTTAAGCTAATAGGCGTATGTGTTATACGACTTTTCCGATGTTATTATTACGAGAATTTGTGTAAGCATAGCATATTAATTGGGTCTATAGGTAACTTTAATATTTGCTTGTGATTTAAGTATAATTTAAAAAAAATCAACTTGATTTTATTTAAAAAATATATATAATATTGTTACCTTATAACTTCCACTATTATCATACGTGCACTCCTCGTGTAGGCCAGCGATTTCGATTAAAATCTAAAAAAGTTTTAACATGTATTTATTTACATAAGATTATTTTAATAGGACTATTTTTTATAGGCTTATAATAGCTATAGCATGTTTTTTTTTAATTCCTGTCTCATATTAACTAGGTTTAGTTCGGCATGGGAAATTTTGCTTGCAGAATGGCAACAAACAGACATAATCAATAAAAGAGAAATGCAATAAGAAATAGGCCTCTTAAATAGAAAAGCACATCAGTAAATGGGTGAGTAGCAGTGAGTAAAAACTAAAACACGTAGGCTACAACCAAATAAGACAACCGAAGGACTGTCTGTTTAGCTGGCAACAATGGTGCAAGGTTGGTCCTGAATATAAGACAGTAAAATGGTCTCAAAGATCACTTGTAAACAGCAAAGCAATAACAAGTGATGTTATGACATGTAATGGCTATCCGGTATTCCTGTGTGTTTCTGTAATGTTACAGTCATGTGAATTTCTATTCTCCCCACACTGACTCCAGACAACAGATCCCAGCAGCAACCTCTGCACAGAATGACAGCATGTCTTTTAGGTAAAAGGTAATCCAACTGGCTTTTATATTATTTGTTTTTCTGCAGGCAAATGAGAAAGTTATAGCTGTATTTATACAACCAAACTTGACATGCATTCATGCACAGTATATTGGTGTTAGATTTATTGCAGGATATAACCAGAGTGCTATTTAAAAACTGTTCTGTTAACCAAACAAAGCAGCCTCCGGTTGGTGGCCATTATAAAACATTAGTCTTGACAACTAATAACAATATGTATTTTGCTTTATGATATTTGTTTGTGTTTGTCTTGTGTTGGACCCCAGGAAGAATAGTCTTCACTAAGGGTGATGACTAATGAGGATCCTTATAACAACAAAACAATAAACAACAATGGTTAAAACATCAGTTAAAGGACAATCTGATTTTTAATATTTCTTTGGAATAAATTCATTTATGTTTTTGATAGTTAAATTGGCTTTTGTTATTTCAACTACAAATGCAATTTTCACCAAACTACATTTACAACTTTGTCATTGTTATTGTATGATTTAATACGTTCCTGTGTGCAGTTCTGGGAGGTGGAGGAGGGGATGGTGTGCCTCAGCGACGAAGAGTCTTTCATCTAATCATGCACTGAAGCCCCTGGTTCCCACCCTGTGCCTGGTGGTCGTGGTGATACACGGCCTTGCGGACAAACTCCGAAACTTTGTGGTCGACATATTCATCCCTCAGTACCACTACCCCTATGCAGTGGCGCTCTGCTTTGCCCAGGTTGGTGCCTGCTGTCTGGCTAATTTCTAAGGATGATTCATACTGATTCATACATCTGAATTAATCCATCAAATATGGAGTCATTTTTTGTTTGTCACCAGCCCCTGTATATTTTTTTAAATTAATGATTAAAGAGACTGCACACACTGGCTATGGCTCAGCTGCTGCTGAGTACTGTGTCCTGACAGCAGGCTATTTGCCTATACTGCAATTACATGGGTGTTTATAGTATCTCTGCCAACATATAAGCAAAGGTCATACAACAACTATTATGTTGTACAAAGTACGGTAAGTTGACATGAAAGTAAAAAAAATTTAAACTCACACATACTTATTGGATTGTTTTTAATCATCGTGCAGTTAACTTACCTGTACAATGTGTGCTAGTTTGAAGTGCAGTGCATGTTAGTGGTGGGGTGTGACAGAAAGGGTTCAGTGTTGATGAACACTTGTGCATGATAGATATATAACTGAATGGTAAATGTGACCCTGTCTAAGGGTTGAACCTAGTTACAGACTTTGTGAATGAGTAATGTAAGTGTACAAATAACCTTGAGTGTTGCAGTGAAAATGCTTTATGATTTCTGATATAGGCCTACTTTTTACATCACACTGTGGTACAAAAACATCAGGTGGTTCTGAAGCGATGACACTGGGAGGGGCCATAGACTGTATGAAATAGTTAAAGGTCCCATGGCATGAAAATTTCACTTTATGAAGTTTTTTAACATTAATATGAGTTCCCCCAGCCTGCCTATGGTCCCCCAGTGGCTAGAAATGGCGATAGGTGTAAACCGAGCCCTGAGTATCCTGCTCCACCTTTGATAAAATGAAAGCTCAGATGGGCCAATCTGGAATCTCCGCCTTATGAGGTCATAAGGAGCGAGGTTACCTCCCCTTTCTCTGCTTTGCTCGCCCAGAGAATTTGGCCAACCCATGAGAAAGAGAGAGACATCATGGCTTGCAAACAAGCAAAGTGGCAGTTGGTCAAGGCCACACCCCCACCCTCCACCTTGCCCCCCCCCCCCCTCCCCCTCCCTCTCTCCTCCTCCTCCTCCTCCTCAATAGCTACAGACACAGACATGGCATATACTAATGGTGCGTTCTTTTTGCCTCCAAACTTGTATTTTTTACAAGGTCAAAGTCGTAAACACGCCCCCTGACCTCGGATTTCCGAGCTCGGAACTCGTACAACCGAGTAGCCTGAGCTAAAAATCCAACATGGCTGCTCCGTGTATCGACAGTTGTGAAAGCTGTAGTAACATACAGTTAAGCACTTCTGTGTTATTTGTGTCACACTAAATCAGTCGTACACGCAGCGATGTCTTCTATCTGTGTTGTCACGCGGTTTGTATGCACAAAAAAACGTTGCGTTGTTATAAACTGGCACTGCTAACAATGGCTAAATTGGCTAGAGCTAATTAGTTAATTATTTAGTCTGTAGAATGTAAGGTACCTTAATAATTTTGTCCAACAAAACCAAAAAGTATTTACTTCACAGTTAAAAAGAATCTGGAGCTTGCATATGGTATTTTTTTCGTGATAAATCACATAAATAATTGATTGTTTAATCATCTTGGCAAAATAGATGAGTAAGCACATTATTGGTTTGCATCGTTTGCATGTAAGTCAGGAATTTAAAACCAGTGTCAAAAATGAAATAAAGCAGCAGTTTTGGTATAATAGACGCTGTACACATTTTATACAAGTTGTGGTGATTCTGAGGGCTCTGAAGAAATCTCAGTTTCATTAAGAGATACAGATGTCATTATGCTTAAAGCTCTCCGCTGTCTGTCCTGAATGTCCATTACCGATGTGAGTTGTTGCAACTGGCGTAGTTTGTCAAACTTCTATTAAGCACATAATCAGCTATTGGTGTAACTAAAATACTTCCACCTTCTATTTAAGTCTTTAGTGCCTTGTGGTTTTTATACTGTAACTCTTTATGTTGACGTGATCTTTTTCAGGTTCTGGTCTGTCTCTTAGTCTTAAATCTCCTCCATGTCCTGGATCTGGTGCATCTAAAGCATTACTCCAGGTCCCTGGGTGAGAGGGTGTTGGTGCCTTCTATCTGTAACAGCATCCATGCTGTTCTGGCCATGTGGGCCAAGGCTAACAGCTCGTACGCCGGCCTCTTCCCCCTCCTCCTGCCTCTGCTGCCCATGGTAACTGTGGGCTTCAGTTTCTCTCAGAAGCTGGCATCCACTCCATCTATCCACATCTCTGTTTTGTTTTCCATCCTGGGTGGGACATCTTTTGCCATCACAGGTAAAAGGTTAGATGTTATTTGAAGGTGAAACTGAGGGTTCTTCATAGGGATCGACCAACACTCGTTTTTTCAAGGCTGATACCGATACCGATTATTAATAGTTAATGAAACCGACAACCGATATTTGGAACCGAGATGCATTTACAGTGAAATGAAAGTCTTTAAGTCAAAACTAAGATTTTGGAATGTTACAAACTCACTTTGTTTAAATGCTTTAAGCAATTATTTAAATTTAAAATTAAATTAGAAACTTTTAACATAATACACAGTAAAAGATAGTCAGATAGTGTTGTGGGCGGGACATAAAGTCAGACTCAGTGAGTGAAACCAAAGCAAGGGACAGACACAGAGCAAAGTAGCGTACTTTTTAATGAATTAACTTTATCGGCAAATAAAACGCAGATACAGATAATCTGCAAACTGGGGCCGAGAAATCGGTCGATCCCTAACAAATTGACCTCTACTCAACTCTCTCCCTTTCTCTGCAGCCTCCCAGGGTCTGTCAGGCGTTGAGCGTCTGGAGTACATGTATGCACCTCTGGCTTTAATCCTCCACAGTCTGTCTCTGACTTGGCTGACTAAAGTGTCTGAAGCTGAGCACCGCCACCACCACCAAGATGCCCAAGCCTCTATATTTGACATCTATTACACCCAGCTGGTCAATCAGAGCTGGGTGCTGGGCCTGCTGTGGCTGCTGCACCCGGACAGTCCCTGGCAGGTGTTGAGTCACAGCAGCTGGCAAAGCCTACTCTTCCAAGGATACCTGCTCGCTATTCTCCTGCTGGGAATGGTGCTGAATTTTCTGGTCGGTATGTCGGCTCTGTGTGTCTCACCGCTTGCTGCTGCACTGCTACACTCAGCAAGGCGGGTGGTGCAGCCGTTCCTCCAGCTTTTGTAGTCTCACTCAAAAAGGACTTAAAACTATTATTGACTGTTTTGTACCGTATTAACATACACACATTGTAATTTGATCCACATCAGTGACCACGGCCATTTTATTCTATGGAGAATAACAAGTTACATCAGCTTCTTTCCTCCGTTCACAATAACCTACTGAGCCACTAAGATAAAATACAGAATGTCAGCAGAGAAGCAACATGCATTCAATTGTAACAATGATAGCACATTGCAAACACATTGAATGATTCTGACAGATTTTTCAGATGAGAAGGGATGATGTTGAGGACCGGGTTATTTGTACAGGACACAGACTGTTAAACACGCTTTCTTACATTTACAGTGTTCAAAATGTTTAAACTCAGATCTTTGACTGAAGGGACTTTTAACCAGAGGTTTGTAGAAGTTGCCCTTGAATGAATCTGACTGAAGGTTGGTCAGATGAGAAGGGATTATAAGGAGCGAGTTCAATAATCACAAATTATTTGAGTCATTATCAGAAGCTCATATTTTAATTTAAGAATATACTTTTAGTTTCCTCAAAGTATGTATGTATTGCCTTAAAAAAACTGAGTAAATAATTGAAATGCTTAAATAATGTGATAGTAAAGTTGAACTACATGATGGTGCACCGAAGAGAATCTGTACAAAATCTGAAATGACACTGAAAAAAAGACTTTATTTGCAAAAATATGTATTCTGTTTCTAACTACAACAAGTAAGGAAGTGTAAGTGATGTCAAAAAATGACTTACAGTACACAAAGCAGCATGTATTAAAAATCATCTGTAAACCTGATCATAACTGAGTGAGGCGCCTTTTTGTGTCATGTATTCTTTAGTTCTTGTCCTGCCTCATCCTGCCATTTTTTAACTAAATACTAACTAGAGACTTGGTTTGTCGGATTAAGGAACAAAATTAAGATAAATACATTTGTTATTACACTTTCATAAATATGTCCCTAACATACACAACTGATGGGAACATCCTATAAAAAAAAATGTAATTTTGTATACACCATAATGTGCACACTTAAATGGACCAAACAGGCAAATATCCACTGGAAAAACATTGTCAAACCCTGTACATAATTTAATTATGTTAATTTGGTGTGTCAGGTGTATTTTTAATTCATGTTATCTTAATGTATCTTGTGCACAAGTACGAGCTTTCTTTCCATTTTTGTACTTGTGTACATTTAAAATCACCTGTAAACTACAAACAATGCAGGTTTTAAAGATCCGTACTGTTTTATGAATTAATGCAAATGCACCAGACGTGTTTTTCATTCCTAAATACAGTTCAATACGTTGCAGTGAGAAACACTGAATTTAAACAAAACTGTTTGTTTACTATAAAAGATCTACAGGACATATTTGACATATGACTGCTTTGCCAACAGAAGTCTCCTTCTTGTCCTTTATGAGGGGTCAGAGTTGGGCGGTAGGTGTATCCCCAGACTCTGCAGCAGGTTAGAAGCTGGTCCGGCCAGCCCGGCCTGGCAGCTGAGGGACTCCAGCAGGTTTGTGACCAGATTGAGGTCGACGTCGAGAGGCTGAATCTCCTCCTCTGTCTCTTCTGCCCCTCCATGTCCCGGGAGACCGTCCGTAGCAGAGGGATGAGGGGAGCCATTGTTCAAGCCCGCCTTGTTGTTATTCTGCAGAAAGGACAAATATAGTAAAACAAATTGTTGCTTAACTAGATTCAGGCTGATATATATGCATTATTTCACCTATGTTTTGAAAATGGACAATATTTTGAGGCTGAACATATGGGAAATTGAATTATTTAATTTACCGTCAGATTGAAGCTTTGTCCTATATTAGTGCTCATCAGCTCCTGATCCATTTGGTCCATGTATCTTCTGAGATTGTCCAAAGTTTCTGTCCCATTCATCTCTGCGTAACCAGGGGACCCTTCTTTTTTCTCTTCCCCCTCATCATCATCATGATCATGATCATCATCATCATCATCATCATCATCATCATCATCAAGATCATCTGAATCTAGCTCTTCTTCTTTGCTTCCTATACAAATTAAAAGACAGATTCAGACAAAGATGTGGAAAGTTTCTGCTCGTTATTTTTACTGTTTTTACTACACATTTTTCATAACTTCTATATACCTAGCAGTCTGTCCAATGCGTTGGCCATGGAGTCAGGCTCAAAACTAAAAGGCTGAGTTGAACTGCTCCTGGAATAAAAAGAAAAACAATGTCAAATCTGAACCGAAAGACTATTGGTGGGACAATGTAACATTGAAATACATAAGCTAGAGGGGCAAAAGTGTAAATGCACTAGTATTTGTAGCACAGATAGACCATGATAAGAAATTATGCATAATGTATACACTGGGTAGATTTACTGTGCTCCAACATGTGGTCGGTGTGTTTTTGTGTTCATTACCTTTTAGTATCAAGTGGAAAATAAATACATAAATTATACTAAATCATTTTATTCATTGACCCAAGTGAGCGTTTGATGATCTTGGCTACAAATGGTCACAATCAATCAGGTGTACTGGACAGACAGTTAGTCAGTCTCACCAGGGCAGTTCAGCACCCTCATGTGATGACATGGCGTTGAGGAAGTTCTTCATCCCCTGACTGACTGCTACTAGGCTGTAACCGACCTCGTCTTCCTCCTTGCCGTCTTCTGTCTCCTTTCTCCTCTCCTCTGCACCCCCGACGTGCAGTGTCTGTTCAGTAGAACTGGAGTTTTGGCTGCCAACATCAGCTCTCCTCCCACTCCTCTCCTGCAACATACGCTCCAAATCCTGAGTTGTGATATCCAGCCAGCTGTCACCTGGAGATACACACAAAGAAAAACTAACTATGGGAAATGCTTGAAAGGGAGAAAGGGTAGAGAATGGAGGATGCATACCAAAGGACAGAAACTGAAAGGAATTGGCAAGAAGGAGAAAATCCCAGGTGGCAGAGATAAAACCTTACTTTACTTACTCTCTTACTATAAAGTAGTAAAAAGTAAAATCTCCACAGGCAGACTTTGCCCAACATATACAGTATGTACATGTCGACTATTCTCCACGTTTCGATGTTCAGACATGTTGATACTTTATTTCTGCTGACAGGACTAGTCATTATTCTCCCCAAATATAACTGAGCCAAATTCAAGTTGATGTGTGCTGCAAGGATGAATATACAACTTTAAAAAAAAAAAAAAAAAGTCTTTCAACAGTGTTTCATATTAAAAAAAAAATTGTTTTTCACTAACTGTCCTCTTGAGGGAGCTGTGACTCTTGTTTCTTCAGCTCCTCCAAGTTGAAAGGACTGCAGCTGTGCAGCAGCTGGAGAACCTCCTCACCGGGAGACAAAGCACTGAGAAAACACACACAATAGGTACATTCAGACAGACACACTTGGATGTCATAGGCATGTTGACACAATGTTAGTCATGTACACACAGACACCTTTACTCCCATCCTCACCTTGATTTTGAGGCGACATACTGTTTGAAAAAGTTTTCCGCAGATCTTGTCAGTTCTCCGTAATTAGCCGAACCTTCCAGTTCTCCCTGCATTGACAACAACATTTACTTTACACAGTTGAGACATGTTGAGTATATCGCATATTTAACAATGTGTGCCTACATGCCTAACCTTGTATTCCAGGTGTGATTAAGTAGCTACTCTTCCTCTTGACCTTAACATTCAAAAGTGTGACTTACCCGGAAGTAGCCATTCCTTTTCAGACTGTCAATAAAGCGTTTCCACTGAGGGTTACAACTGACGGGGGCATCAGGCTCTGATGATGGCATCCTGCACTTAGAGCACAGGATCTCAAAGCCATGGGCCTGGGAGAATCAGACAGACAGACTGAGACACATAGTCAAATACAACACTAATGGCGTTTTTCCATTACATAGCACCTGCTCGACTCACCTCGACTCTACTCGCCTTTTTTGGTTTTCCTGGTACCTGCTAACACGTACTTTTTTTTAGTACCACCTCAGTCGAGGTTCCAAGCGAGCTGAGGCGATCCCAAAAGGTGACGTGAAAGCGAAAGACGGGGGTGTCCTGGACAAACCCGCCATTTTTAAATAGTTTAGCCAGCTGCGTTTTTTTTTTGCTGCCTCCAGCTTCATTTGAAACAAAATGTGTCTTCTGGCTGTGGAAACAACAACAACAACACACCTTTGACGTTCTGTGTGTGTGTCGCGTTAGGTCACGGCAGTTTCCTGTGGCGCCGCTATACGACCAGCCACGCAGAGGCGTACTAAAATCTGCAATGGAAAATGGACGCACAGTGCATTGAGTCGAGGCGAGTAGAGGCGAGTCGAGCAGGTACCGTGTAATGGAAAAATGCCAATCTTGCATCCTACATGATGCATAAATGTATTAATTGAAAAATCGAATCAGAATGAAGAGGGAACACAGACAATGGCTCACCAGTTTCATGCCGAGCTCTTGGGATTTGTACTGGGGATGAGAGCAAGGAGGCAGGGTGAAGCCGCTCCTCCGGTCTGGGGTAAACTGTTGCTGCTGCAGCTGGGCATACAGGCAACGGGTGAAGTTCACCTGGAAATACATATACATGCAGTATAGTACAAGGTTATAGTTTGCGTAAAAGGTTTTGAAAACATTACACAACAGCTGAATCGTATTAATAAAAAACTAAAACACAACCAGGGATTACAGTATACAACATTGAAGCAGCATTTTAAAATAATTTCCTGTCTTTGCTTAGACCGCTACAACCATGCAACATTAGGTGTGTTTACCGAGGTGAGGACTCTTGTAGCAGGAGGAAAGGTCTTGAAGCTTCGACACGCCTGTAGATCTACTGGATCCCGCAGGTAGAACGCTGACACTGCAGGGGCGACCAGGTCTGGCCGTTGGGCTAACACCATGGCGATACCCGATGGTATGAAGCAGTGGGCACGATGGAGGCCAGCTTTAATCTTCTCTGGGTACCTACATGGAGAGTAGAAATTGATATGCTTTTTCATTTTTGACACATTTACAGTACCCGCTGATACCAGTCGCACATTCTTTTTATCCACTTACATTAAATATGTATGAGGCTGTTAACAAGCTATTATTATGCTTCTGCAAATGTTTTTATCAAGTGTGCAGTGAAGAAGTATCCAACATTTATTCTGCACTCTGAAACCTTGCTTTCTGACATTTTGCTTTTTTCCTCTTTAGTGTAACAATACAGAGCCAATATGGCCAGAGGCAGCTAATGTTGCTACTGTTTTTATCGCGTAACTTTCATAGTTTAATATTCAATATGGCTAGTCTCAGACACAAATATAGAGGATTGGGTCAGATCATCCCCCGTGGAGAGCTTATATGCTTTTCAATGACGTTGAATTTGCAACACATTTGTGTACTAAAAAATAGACTTTTAACACGTGAAGGCGTTCTCTCACCCCTCTAAGCGCTTCCTTAGAGCTGAACAAATCTTGGGGCTTGCCTGACAGGCCTCTGGGTGGGTGCAGAGCAGGTCGAGAGCTTGGGCCACACTTGGTACCACATCTTTTGAAATCCCCACTGGACTGGATTTAGAGGGACAGGGCAGAATATGCAACGCTCCCCTATAAAGAAAGACCTGTAAAAGAGAATGAGTGGAACAATAAAGGATTATACTTATTGTAAATACATGAAATGACAAGAGAAAAACAAACAAAAATATTTATAAAAAGGGCTTTACGAGTGGTTCTGCATGTTTTGTAGAACAACTTCAACAGTTCGCTTTGGGAAATGGTTTGTATTTAAAGGGCTACGACTGGCAAACCCATTGGTATGGTCTTTTAAACGGACATACCAACAAAAACTGTGATAAGACAACAAAAGATTACATCTGGTCAACTCACTCTGTTTTCACTGTTGTCTGGATTCAGCCACTTGGGAAGATAATCTGCTGCCTCAATCAGAAGAAACTCTCCATCATTGTCCTCAACTCTTCACCCACACAAACATGAAATGGGAGTTAGAAGCACAGAAACAAATGAGTGACAAACAACTGAACTAATCCACGTTTAAGCACTCTAATATGGCAATCAAATCATTCGTTTTTTTATTTATTTTAAAACCATAAACTCAGAGCACATTTGGTATCACCTGGCTGCGAGATCTGGGAAGGCTTCTGTGATTTGCTGCAGGAGGTAAACGATAAACCACTCGTCCTCCACATTGTCCCCAAACTGAGTGCTACCTCCAATGTGAGCAGGGACTCCACCTGTCAATAAAAAGAACATATATATCAGTCTTTAGTGGGGGTACCAACATTTAAATGAATTCCTCTCTGAGGTGTTGACAACACATTACCTTTCTCAGGATGATACTTGAGGTTGAATGACTGATGCTGCCAGATGTTTTGTATCAAAAGTGGGGCAACCTTTGCCAAAATCTCCTCTATTCGATGTGTGAGATGTTCCTCAGTCTGCTGTGAAATTGAACTGTCTGGCTGGATCAAGAAGAGTTTGTACATAACCATGTCCTCCTGAATCACTCTCCTCTGTAGGGCATCCATAGTGGTATTTTTTTTAAAGACACTAGCGTTGGACAGTCAGATAGAAAGTCAGAGTAAGCATTGGCGTTTAGTAAAGGCTAGCTAGCTAGGTACGTTAACAGCTAACGTTAACCACAAACGGTTTATTACACGACCATCTCTTAAAAGTGTCGGCCAACCTTAACGTTACCTTGTCTTGTTTTTAAATGTTATTTCTTAAGTTGATGTAGTCCGTAGAGATTTAAAGGCAGAAAAAAACCTTAGCTAAACCTTTCTCATTTCTACGTACGTTGCTAGCACGCCATCTGTCACTGTTTAGGTCCTACTGTGAAATGTACTCGACTAACCTTATTGTGTAAAACATAGCTAATAGTTCCTACGTTTTATGTAAACTAATTCTCGCTGTTCTACAGATACAAAAATAACCTATATTATACAAAATGTACATTGGAAAAAAAACGTAGTTTACTGAATTCAATAAAAATGAAGTAACCAATTACATAATGTGCATTTTGAGTTAGGTCAATCCACCAACGACAAGCGGGTACATTTCAGAAACGCAATCAGGTTGTCGCAATGGATGCTGGAAGTTGTAGTGAAATAGCCAATCATCTCACGGCTATTTTGTGGTAGTCCGAAATCTATTTCCCGTGAGACAACGGACATGCGGAGCTGCGTTTCCATGACAGCCGTATTATTGTTGTTGGCTGTGCTAACATTAGCTAGCAAGACAATCCTCTGAGGTGGCGATAGCCCGCTCCATTACGTTATATTTTAAGATGTAAACCTAGCTAATTGATTGGAAACGCCTGGACCACGCACTATGCTAATTTAGTGTAGCAAGGTTGAACCAACAAGAAATGTCTTTTGAAGAATTATACAATGTTGTTCGTGCCTTGTTGATGTTTTAACTGCCCGTCCATGGAGCTAGCTAGCTAATGTTAACGTTAGCTAACTTATTTTCAGCCTCCACCTCCTAACATTAGCTGCAACCGTTAGAAACAACGTCAGCATCTGTAGGCAAAGCCACGTCCAGCTTCCCTGCACTAAGGGCGTTTATCTGCAGACTAGAGGAAATGTCAGACCTCCCTCCAAACTGTTCCCAGCGAGTCCAGGATGTGGAGGCAAGGATGAGAGACGACGGCTTGAGCCTATAAAACGGAGACAAGGGAGAATGATTTCACGATACAACAGAAGACCTGTATCGCACAAACTTGAGATGTAAGTACCGAAAAGAAATGGTCATCGCTGAATTTGGTACTGTACTAGCTGAGCAGTGTAAACAAGGTGTTCCCAGCTTCTTCTTTTATTTTTTGAACTTTACCAAGTCACCCTATTATTTGAAGAACAATATTTCCTTGGTTTCATGATGTGAGGCTTTGGAAAATAATCGGCAGTAAAGTGAAGTCTAGTATTTGTATTTAAAGGGCTAAGGCATGGAAAAAACACCAGTATGGTCCATTAAATAGATACATCAGCAAGAACTATGATAAAGATCACATGCATATAGAACATCACCATTGTATCTTTTTTTATTATTATTTGATCATCTAACTCTGTTTCCCCTCATTTCTGGATTCAACCACTTGGAAAGACTGTCAGCTGCTTCAATTGTATTTAATGATGTTTTGTCATGTGACTGTGAGCCCATCACTGACGTTTTCATTAGACTTTTCTGATTAATGTTTTCAATCTGTGTTTTATGCAGTCGCGGGTTGTCTCGCAGCAGCCTCGACCATCACCCTCTCCCAGAGGAAGCAGACGATAACCAAGCACCTCATCGTTACCTCCATGATCTCCAGGAAGCTGTCTCCGCTCACAACAGGTTATTGAGTCCTGGTCATTACACAGACAGGCAGCCCGGGCTTGTTCTGCAGGGAGATAAACCTTGGCAATGCCAAAGTAAAGCCAAGATGAAACTACTTGCCACTAGTACACAAATATACTCTTGCCTGTGTGTTTTGTAATGGTACACCGTCTTGAGTGGATAGCTGATTCTCAGGGCTCTCGCTATGTGAAACAAGACACCCAGAAGCAGTAAATTAATTGATATCACATTGCCTCCTTCAGATGTGCAGTTAAAAGAATAAATAATGAGTTAGGCTGTTGGAATATTCGACTACTTTGACATTTGCCCTTTATTTTCCACTTTGAAACCGGCAACCACCAGATTTATGCAGCCACATAACAGACACCTGGTTTATTTTGTCACATTGTCAAGGTGTTTGAATA
This sequence comes from Gymnocephalus cernua, assembly GCA_023631565.1. Lineage (NCBI taxonomy): Eukaryota > Metazoa > Chordata > Actinopteri > Perciformes > Percidae > Gymnocephalus > Gymnocephalus cernua. Next base: position 11,404,657 of record CM042437.1, on the reverse strand, counting down.
TACTTGTTAAATCCACTAAGTATATGTGAAACAGGTGAGGGTTTGCTGTACATAAACCTCACAACTTTCCTTGTCCTTTCTATTCAGCTCAGAGACATCTGCTGCCTCATGCCACTCTGACTGTCCCACCGTCATCTCAGTAGACTCCAACCAGTCCTGGTCAGGTATCCACAGCTCCACAGGCACTGGCATCTCCACAGAGAGGAGCTCTGTTTTCTCCTGGGGCTACGATGTAAGTCAACTCCTGAGATCTTAATGTGATGTGATGATGCCAGACTGGCTCTGTGGCTGTCACACAAGGGAGACAACACTGTCTTTCCTTTAGCATTTTTCCATCCTCTATGTTCTTCTGTTGCAAAGATAAAAAGACTCCACAGACATACTTTCGTGCACGTTTTAATGTCAGATTTTGATTTACTTACTTGTCACCTTTTGGCAAACATAGGAACACCATAGAATGACATACAACCTCTACTGTATTGTAGGGTAGATGCCATAATTGTCTGCTACTTCTTTGTGTTTGCAATCCACTAGCTATTGGTTTTTTACTATGCTGTGCTTTCTAGACTCAGCTGGTCCTACAAAACTTTTCCAGGACTCAATGATTTATTTAGTGCGTTGTCCTCAAGCTGCTTCTGAGAAAGAAAAAAAACCCTCAGTTATGCAAACTAACTCACTCCTAACACACCTCTTTCTCCCTGTCTCTTTCTCATTTGTTTTGTCAAAGCATATGAACAATCCTGCGTGACCACAAATGCATACATACTGTACATCCCAAAGGGCTATAAGGGCTACTTATTATGTACGTTAAAGCTTGTCGTGAGGTAAAATAACCAAGAATGGCGATGTGTTGCCAATAACTGATGTACGAACTGAAACGCAGCTTTCAGTCATGGAGCCGGTGTATGAGAACAGAGGAATGACTAGCTTTCCTTCCCGTGTCTCTGTCTCTTTTTGTTTTTCTGTCCCATAGGAGTTCGACAAGGCAGCATCACGGCAGGTGCAGCATATGTTTGAGGAGATTGACAAATTTCTGTATGAGGGGAGAGGCAGCGGGGAAGGGATACTCCAGGGCCTGCAGAATGAATGTCAGCAGTGGGCCACACGTTTCCCCCATCTTCGGTATGTTATCCGCAGTTTGCAACTAACCTCCTGACCTTTTACTTCAGGGTAGCAGTTGGATAAAAGATGAATGCTGCCATTCTGGTATGAAAACATAATAATATTACTAAAGTATTCATTGTGTGTGTCACTCAGGATCCTGGGGACTCAGCTGATGTGCCCCAGTGATGAGGGCTTCCAGTGGTATGCTACCTCAGGGCAAGGTAGCTCTGCCAGCAGCCCACCAGCAGGCAAAGAAAGCAGTGTGAAGTCCCAGGAGAAAGATAAGGGTGGCACAGAGTACGTCTTAACTGCACTGACACAGTGACATTGGTTGACTGTCTGATGTCAGAAGGACACATACGGTCAAAGTCCACCTGTTAAATACATTTACTTGATGTAAGGCACTACTGTTTGTTGCATTATTATTCAAAGAAATGTGTTAGAAATACTATGCCTCTCTATCTCAAGTGGCTGTTGGCTGGCTGTCCAGATGCATCAGCGCATCAATTAACTATAGAGGAGTCCTGGCTGACTCTGTGGTTTTGTGACCTAGATGCTCAGGCTTCTTAATCAGGTTTGTGGGTCATCTTGGGTAGCTGTGATGAATAGTTGCTAGGACTGCCACTTTTAATACTAAGTTTACGTACAGGAGTTTATGTCAGCCACTTTGTTAATGTCGCTACGCATTGTGTTACAGTGAGCTTGTGCGTGCATCTGTATACTGTAAAACAGTCAGGATGTTTCCGCCTGGAGTTGTCCGCTGGATTTAAGTTTATCTATGATTTCTAGAAAACATACAGGATGTGTTGGCATGCGTCTGTGAGCATACCACTTTATGTGTACATATTAAGGTGTTTAACTGTGTATGCCTTTGTCTTGGGGGAAAGGTTGAACGTGCAGGGCAGGAAATTGGCACTGATCAAGTCCTACTCAGCTGAATTGGATGAGCCTCCTGGCACCTCCAGTGGCTCCAGCAGTATTGACAAGCCAAGAGTGATTGAAGTGGAGGGTCTGATGGAGGAATACCTGGCTTTTGATAGCAGGGACTTGTGAGTTACTTTCCTTATGCTACACAGTTATGTTCCTATGGCAGAGTCTAAATCTTAACCTCAGCTGTTTTTAATGATTTACTATATCTGTCTTCTGCAGGGAGGACGAGTGGGAGCTGGATTGTTCGGAGTCCGGTCGGAGGCATCACTGTCTGCCCCCTGTTTCTCCATACGGCTGTCGCCATCAAGCTGTTCTCGACCTGCTGTTCGATGATGTGTGGTGGCAACTGGTTGGTTGGATGAAAGAGCTGGTTCAACGCCACTGGGAATGCTGCACCTCAAGTAGGGCTGAATTGATTAAACCTAACTTTTATAGAATATACTTATATTCCTAAGCATGGTATTTGGAATGATTGTATGTATGTTTAGCAGATGATGAAAAGATTTCTGGGAACTTGAGCCCCGTGCAGCAAGATTCCCAGAATCCCTTCACTCTGCTCTCCATGCTGCCCACGATGCTGCCCAAACTCGGCCAGAACAGGGTGCCCCCGCTCACAGCTGGCCTGCAGTTCCAGGTCAGTGGACTGTGGGGGGAATGGGAGGCAACAGGGTGCGTCTGGGGGAGTAGACTGGGAGCCTCATCATTTCACTTTCATAACTGTCAGCAGTTCAGGAGGTCAATTAAAAACTTAAAAATCTAAAATTTCTCCTTTTTAAAAAGTCATCTATTTGGGCTTATAGTGACCGTTGTATTCACCTAAAATCTCAAACGGTTTACATTTTACCATGACTTTTCTTCACTTTAATAATGACTGCAGTATATAAAGACAGAGGAGACTTAATATTTGCTTAGCATTCCTAACTGTGAGGTCTTAGCAGGCTTTCACGTCTCTGTTCCACAGTCCACACTTGATTGCCACCTTTTTTTTCACTCCTGCCTGTTGCTCTTTCAGTCTTTCAATGCTTCCAGATCATTAACTTGTATCACTGTTTTCAACCTTCCCTTTTTACTCTCTGCCCTTCACCTTGCCAATGTATTTTGTGCATCTTTTCCCTTCTTAATGTCATTCATTTTCTTTCTTTCTGTTTTTCTTTCTGTCTTTATTTCCCTCTATGTTCTTTACCCATCTCCCTTCCTTTCTTCTATATCCACTATCTTCTTTTGGTCATGCCTTTTCCCCCTTAAAGAACACAAAGTCAAGGGGCTCAAAGCACAAGTCCAGACGGAAATCCAAAAAGCAGAAAAGACCTTCCACTGTATGTAATTCCCTCACTTAATGTCAAAATGGTGGCGCGTTGTGTGCACGCCGTCCATGGCGGCTCATTATCTTTATCTCTAGAATGTGCTTGTGCCTGTTGATTAACCCAAACGCATCACAACTGTTTATCTTTTTGATTAACTGCAACTTATTTTCAACATGAACTACTTTCATTTTCTTTAGATCTTTCTTTCACAACGCAAATGTTGGAATGCTTTGTTTTAGTAGTTATTGCTTTTGTTGCATTTTAAATGTTGTGAATGTTATTTTTGGTTTGTTGCATATATGGCAGATATGGGGTCCTCCTGACATCACTGCATGATGAATAACCGTTTTTTTGACAATATGCTGAATTGTACATATGGCATTAACTAACCACATGGCCTTCATAAAATACATGATTTGTATCTGACCTGCCTTTCCTTCTATATTGTGTCTCTTGTCCCCTCTTATCTCTCTCTCTCTTCCTGTCTTTCCACACCCTCTCCTTTACCCTCCACCTCTCTCCCTCTATCCCATTACTTTCTCCCCTTCATCTCACACCATTCCCCAGGCTGGAAGGGTCCCGGTAGGAGCAGCAGCGACCCAGCACAACCTAAATGACCTCATCATGATCCATAGCATCCCCCTGCAGCAGAGGAACCTGGGTGTGCTGGATAGAAACCTGTATGGACACATTTTACTCTTCTAACCAATGAGCATTGGTGCCAAAAATCAAAGACACATCCATCACCACACATTTGTATATTTGTAATATGTGACTTTGAATGTGAATGAAAAGAGGCATAGATGTCTTGTAGTTCTTGTTTCCCATTTACAGGTAAACACATAGCCTCACTCATGCCATGTTTTTGTCCCTGGTCTTAACACCTTGTTTGGCAGAGGACACAGTCAGTCGGCAGCAGTTGGAAATGCACCATTCAGCGATTGTGCTCTACTCTGTTCTTGCCATGCAGGGAGCCAGAAGAGCAGACGTCTCACAGACCAGGCTCCAGCGTGGTCCCTTCCAGCAAACCTCGTCCTCGCCGAACCCTGGAACAGAGCTCTTCCTCGCTGCCCCGCCCGGCACAGTCTGCCCGACGCAGAAACCCCCCTCCCCGAACCCTCCTGCCACTGGTTCCCAGCCTGAGTCAGTCCAGCGCAGCGGTATCCATGGATGAGGTCATCCGCGGGACACGTCTGTGAGTTTTAGTGTCATGGGAACGTCACCAGCCCCACCCAAACTTCTATCTTGCCCTTTACTTTCATTCTCTCCTACAGTTTCTGAAGTTGTCGAGAGGCAGAGTGAGATTACTTTGAAAATAGACTCCCTTTCAACGTGTGCCTTATGGCTCTGTGTAGCAGAATATATCAGTGAGCATGTTTATGGCATTTGTTTTTAAAGGAATAGTTTGACACGTTATGCTTCTTTGGTTTCTTACCAAGAGTTAAATGAGAATATCTAAGATTGAATTGTATTCATTTGTGGTTTTATTTTTACTTTACTGTCATCACCATGAGGCTCAAATCCAGGAACTGGGCCTGGCCAAGAAATAGCCCAGCATATAACTGCCTGTAAAACTACAACTTGTTTTTAAACTTTGTTTTTTGTACGGATTAAACAAAGAAGATACAACACATTAATTAATGAGCTTCAGAAGTACTAGTAGGTGGCTTTACAAAAAATCTTTGGACAGATCCAGGCTAGATGGTTAACCTTGTTTCCAGCCCTATGCTAAGATAAGCAAACTGTCTCCAGCTTCATATTTAACAGACAGATATGAGAGTGGGATCTTCTCATCTAACTTTCAGCCAGAAGGTGAATTAGCACATTTCCCATAATGTCAAACTACTCCTTTAATATCCCAGTACTGTCACTTTAGTATCTTGGTCATTAAATTCTATCTGGGGAGGGATAACTTCAACCTTTTATTGCACTTTGGCAAAACAAAGCACTAAAGAACAAACATTAGCTACAAAGCACATTGTGTCTTTATTTAAAAGTATCAATGCTATCACAAGAAGTCTAATTCTAATTTTCAGTAAGACGTATATGTTGGTGCCATAGATGCAGAATAGAACAATATATATATTTTGTCTTTATAGAAGTCTCTTCTTCCACAGACCCACAGCCAGCGACCGCCTGACGTCTCCGCTGTTGCCTCTGAGCAGGAACACACTCCTTCCCCCCATCAGCGCTGCAGACGCAGAGTCATCTCACTTGGGACAGTCCAAACCTGCACAGGTGGATTACTGCACAACTACTTAAACACAACTACACTGGCAATGCAAAAACTTGTTACAGCACCTGAACAGAAACAGATAAAAATGAAGGCTTTCTGAATAGATAATAGGTTTATAAAATCTACTAGTAACCCAAAAGTGTTGAAGTATACAGCCTAAAAACAATTATATTGTAGCATTTATTAAATGCATGGTCCCCCCCCCCCCCCCCCCCCAAATGCATGGGTCCCCCCCCCCCCCCCCAAATGCATGGGTCCCCCCCCCCCCCCCAAATGCAATAAACCACCTGTGACCAACTGTTTAAAAGACTGTATTTGTCCATAATTTCCATCCAACCAGCATCAGAAAGGCCCATCCAACCGCGCCCACAGTGCTATAAATGATGAAGCTGGCAGTTCAATACCAAGGGATCGTCACCACCTACTGGACGTCTTCTCTCGCCCCAACACCACTCACACATACAGGGTAAGATGCTCTTTATCGTCACAGACTCCTGCATACACATATGCAAAACTGTCACAAGTCAATGATCGTGTGCCTTTCTATGAAGAGAAGTTTTCTTTATCAGGTTTAGGTCTTAAGTGGGCAAAGTTTACATTCTGTATTTTATGATCAATGGCGATGTTGTTTTTAGTGGTCTGAGTGTCAGAGATGGCCCTGTTTGACCGCTGGTTTTGTTTTCAGTCGGACACTCCGTATCGTCGTTCCTTCACAGTATTGGACAACATCAACCAGGGGCGGCCAGGCAGAGCCTCTGTTGCCACAGGTCAGAAATTCAACTACAATAGTTGAATATGAATATGTCAAAAAATGCTTCTGGAAAAGAGATGTGGTAAACTACTGGCTCCCACCCGTTTTTAAGACAGCTGTCAGATTAACACAAGTACCACTTCATCAACGCCACATCATGGTCGTTTTCCACTGATAGTTTAGCTAGCAGTTTCAAGTGTTTATCCATTCTTTTATTAGCTTCTTATTGTCATGGAAATGATTCCTAATAACACAGTGTAAGTAAATAAAAGGTTTAAAGCTTGTAGTGAAACAAATGAAGACCATTGAGCAAAAATCAAAGTCTGGTTATCGAGTGTTTATTCTCATTTGCAAATGGAGAAACACTGTAACACAGCCACCTCGGTGGCTATGCAAGAGCGCTCTGAGTCTTTAACTCACAGAAAACCAACATATAGAGAATCAAAACAAATGGTGACAGCTTTCCTTCCCCCCCCCCTCCTGGATCTTACAAAGACCCAGTTACACAAACAAAAAGCAAAGAGTCATGTCATGCATTTTGGCCAAGTTAAAACCCAAGTCATAACACCTTTCCTTGTATCAGCTGCCGGGGAATAACAAAACTGTTTTAGAGACACTGTAGGATATTGTTTACGGCGCCTAATCTAAACTTGTTCTAAAAACACGTTAGTAAAGACCTCGTGAAAAAGACACTTCAGTCTTCAGTTAATCAAAGCTTATAGTTTTAGCTGTTCATCTGTTAGAAACCATTTTCTTAAGTTAACACATACAGTAATCAGATTAATCCTAATAAAAGAATGTGCTTTAGAAGTATTTTTGCCATTACACTTATTTTAAATGTTTATTCCTAATTACTGAGACTCCTACTTTTTTTTGTGCCTGTACTTGTACTACATATCCAGTGTCTGTGTAAGATATGGATTTTCTAGTACATCAGTTACTCTCTTATGCATTAATTAATTTGTCCATTCCACCAGACTCTCTTGGAATCGGTGTGACTGGCATCAGTCTTGGCATCAGCAGCTCATCTTTCTTGGACTCGTTTTCCCACCACCCCTTGGGGCACTTGCCCATCAAAGATGAAGAGGAGCCAGACCCACAAGCCCCTGTCCCAGGTCAGATTAAAGCACCAATGAGACGCGAGACTTGGTCCTCAAATAAACTATGAATGAAAGAGGTTTCAGCAGCTGGCTTCAAGCAAGATTTACCTGCTGGTAAGATGATTGAAGTCTGTTCAGTATCTTCATTAACTAGATTTTTTATCCTTCCTCTTTCCCACAGCGCAACTGGTGCCCGTGTCAGTCCCACCTCGGTCTTACACCAGGGGTGGCATCTCATCCAGAGCCAGCAGACCTGGCTTGTAGTTTGCCTCCAGACCCTTCAGCCATTCATCTTTATTCACCACAACAAAGTGCAACACTCTGCAGCATCTGTGCCCACCGAACTACTTTTCATTTTTTTTTTTTTTTTTTTACAGAAGTAGCAAAATAGTTTTTTTCATATTATGCTGCTTTGGTGAAGTTTTTGTTAAGAGGCCTATTTTTGTATTTCAGAAATCAGCTTATGTGGCGGCCAAACACATTCTAACTCCATCTTCATGTACAGTATGAGTGGAAATGTTTATGTATTTATGTATGATCTGAATGTGTATTTATCTACTTATATGTGAATGTACAGTATATTATCCTCCTTGGTGTGTTGTTGTACTGGTAAATCACTATGCAGGAAATAACACATACACCCAGGCAGGGATATAGGGGATAAAAAGCACTTTTTCCCCTCTCTGATGCTACATCAGAGTTTGGTACTGTATCTTTTATAAAGGACACAATTTTCAACCGCCCTGTAAAAAAATAAAAAATTAACCCAGAGCCTCTCATTGCATACATGAAGAACTAGAGATGTAGCCCACATGCTTTTACTACACATCAAGATAATGTAGGAATACAAGAGGCAGTTAGAAGAAAATATGTAAATTACTAAGGGATTCATTCATCATGTCTATACAAAATACTGTATTCAAGGTACATTTTCCTCATTACCTGAGCAAAGCCAAGTGGGGATGCATCAGGGTTACTGCACAAAGGGTAATGTTCCCTTCATTCATTATTAAAATCAGAAAGCCATGCTACAAAGGTGACGAAGCTTGAAAATCAAAAGCTTTTCTTCGATGCATTTTCTTTGATTCTATTTTATACAAAAAAAATAAAAAGATGTGTACAAATGTATATAAATATGGATTTATTTGTGTTTATGAAGACTGACCAAACATACATGAAAAAAAAACAAAGAATGCATTTACATTTCGATAACATCACATAAAAAGCTACTGAGGCCAGATAAGACATACAGAAGGGCACAGTTAAACAGAATGCTCTTATTAATCTAAATTGTGTTTTTTGATTGAGTGCTGCCATTTATATACATTGTATCTGCTATAACCATAGCCTGTACCCTCCTTACTTTTTTCCTCTTTTTCCTCTTTGGGACTTCCCACTTTTTTTGGAGTATTTTGTTTCCAGGTCAGACAGGAAACTGTTGAAATTCTGCTCTCTCGACTTCTGTTTTTGCTGGAAAATAATAATTGAAAAGGATGGTTATTGAGAGAAAAACAAACAAAAAATTCCCTAACCATTTCAAACGTGCGTATGCGTTACCTTAAGCATCATCACGAGACTGTCATCCTCATCACCGAGCCCCATCTCTTTCTGCATTGCTTCTGCTTCTTCTCGCTCTTTATTAGCCTGGAAGGTCAATTACCATCAAATTACTGAGTGACGAAAAGTGTAAATGTTTTGGAGGCATCTTTTGACCATCCAACAGTCACGCCAGAGAAAATCTAGCTATACATACAATATGAGCTGTGAGGATTTTGTGACATTTCTCACCCTCTTCCTACGAGCCTTCTTCTTCTTTTCACTCTCCTGCGTGAATGCTGGAAACGCTGTGACTTCTCCGCTCTGGATGGCAGCCTGGATGATGCTGCAGAGTCTGGGCTCATCATCCTGGGAGCAGCACATGGCCGAGTCTATGATGGCATCCATATTTCCCTGGTGCTGCACATACAGCTGGATCACATCCTGCCGCTCCTCATCAGAGCCCTTATATGTATTCTCAAATTCAAGGATGTCCTGCAATGTAATCTAGGAGATGGATGGAGAGAAAAAACATGTATGATAGTTGCTGGTCAAGGCAATACAAGTATGTTAATGTGATATTTTATGATGCTGCAACAAATAAACCAGTCGAAAAAGTTAGCATAACCATTATCCCCGGGTAAGGTTATGTTGTAGGCTTTTATTTGTTGTTGTTTGTTGTGCAGGCGTCATCTTAAATAATCTGGTATTTTAGGAATGCTTTTAATCATGTTTTGTACTGTGGTGTCTACTTTGTCTAAAACTCCTGGAATACAAGATCGCTCCATGTGTCACATTATCGCATGTATAACACAAAAACAAAGCAATGTGTGTGACTCTGATTATTAAGTCATGTTAATACCAATAAAAATAACACCTGCTGTGCTTCATTACCTTGGGGAAGAGCAGTCTCCAGTAGTCTTCCCAGCAGCGGTCTTGACTCAGGGCATCAGACTCTTCATCCACCACCCCCTGCTCATTATAAACAGCTCTCTGCTCCTTATCGCTAAGAACTGCATACAGCTTTCCCAACACCTTGAGGGGAAAAAAAAAAAAAAAATCAGGTGGGACTCAATTTTACACACATCTACAGGCCTTACTGAAAAGTATGGTATGTACTATTATTATACGCATTATATGAGTAATAGAAAATAAGGCGTGAAGATGCTTAGAACTATTGATTGTCAGCTTTAAAAAGCCACATAGGTTTAGGTGATGACAATAGAGCATGGGAAATTTGTCAACAATCAGATTTTGCCATACCTTTTATAGCAAAGCTATTCATCTGATATATTTTGATACATTATGGGCAATGCTGCAATTAATGAGGATGTATTATTAATATTATTATTATCTGAATAACAGATTGTCAATGGTATTAAGTATCGTAATCTGTCTAGTATTGAATTCACTGGACACTCAAATATACAGATATTTGCATCTGTTTATCTGATCTTTACACAGTTTTGAGAAAATGTATACCGTTACCACCATATATACATTTTGTGAAATGAAAATACATAACGTTATAACATCACATGAACTAGAATGTTATCCATATTGCCCTTTTCTAATCGGTATTATTATGCTGCTTTTATTGGGTTATAGCTAACCAGACTGTTAATATTAAAAATATATAATGATAATATAATAATAATAATAATATTAATATTTACAGTCTATGGTTAAAACACATTTAGGATTGTTGTGATCTTTTCCTGAGAGTAACGTCACGTAATAAAACTGGAAAATCAGCACCAACGGTTTTTCAAAACATAACGTTAACGTTAGCTGCAATTATACCAAAGCTCATAGCTACAGAACGCACGTAAATTAGCTAGCTAAGCATTGCCTTTAACCAATAAATAAGAGGGGACAATGTCAAAACGTTAACGTTAGTGATTGCACAGGGGGAAATCAAGTTAACTGTGGAGAATAACGTTACTCAGCCAGGGCAACTAGCGTTAGCTAGCTAGCTAGCTAGCTAGGGTAAGCGTTATGTTAGCTAACGTTAGCAGCCAACGACGAAGAGAGTTAACCTGAAATTTCTCCGTGGCCAGCGGGTCTTCAGGAGCCCGGTCTGGGTGGACTTTCAGCGACACTTTGTAGTAGCTCCTCCGGATCTCGGTCTCGGTTGCCTCTTTGTTGATGCCGAGCACCTCGTACAGGTTTGAGGTCTTGAAGAGCTCCTGGCAGCGCTCGAGTAAACCCATTCTAACAGCTTTGACCGAGTAAATTAATAAATCCGGTAGTATTTCCTCTTAAGCGTCTACGACTTTTTACAGTTGAGTCGTGTCGTTAACTATTCAGAAGTTCAGCAAATCATATTTCCTTTCCTTCCTTTTGTTGGCAATATCAATTTGGCGCGCTGGCCTGTCACCTTCCGCCATACGTAAAGCGACGTGCTTACGTAACACGTAAACACGCGATCTTATTGGTTCTCATTATCGAATTCGTCAGACTATGTAATGAGGCTCTGATGAGGATTTATGACAGATTCTACAACAGATAGAGGTTGGTTTCTGGAAAAAATATTGAAAAATAATCATTTAATAATTAATCATTTTTTATTTTACTTAGTTGCCTGTCTTTTTTTAGACAATATGTTGTAGGCTACTACTGTATATGTTGTTGATTTCATGGAGTTATAGGCTACTACAGTAAGTAACACTACATTTAGTCTACATTATCTGTTGATAGCCTACTCATCTATCAGGTGTCAAAAGGTTAAACAAAGCCTGGCATGAACATAAGCATGCCTCTAGACTCTGATAATCCCAATTCTGATTATTTATTGATAATTATGAAATTATTTAAATGCATTTAAAATTTTAAAACTATTATTCAGATTTAATTTAAAATTGTAAATGCACACCTTTGCAACATTAATCCTAAATTTATGATAAACTTAATTTACACCTTACACTGTTATAACTTTTAGCTGACTCACTTTACTAACTTAAAGTATCAGAAGTATACTGCTAGTAGTGTAATGATGTCTGAGGTAATACTTACTAAGAGCTGTTATTTGGTAAATATAAATAAGTAATTACTTAACAGCCAAAGGACAGATTTGTCTTTAAGAAAGATAATAAACAGACAAGGCAGGAATAGTTAATTCTATCAGAAACAATATTTAAATTCCCCTGTAATGTTTTAACCTGAGTCTTTACAATGCAGCCCCATCTAGTTACCAAAATATAGGCCTATGCGTTCACAATCTCCCTGAAATTAAATTTCACATATTAGAATGGCACTGAGCTGCACTACTCAACATCTGTTACAATTAGAGTGGAAGCTATCTGAAAACAATTTGGTAGCAAGAAAATCTAATTTGAAAGTGCATTTACATGCATGTATCACTCAGTCAAGAATATACAGGTACCCTAGTATTTATTGGTGCGTTTGAAGCAGCACAAGAATACATCAAAGACAATGAGGCAAGTCACTAAGTATTTTTCACTGCTTCATGCGAAAGCAGAACACAAAGATACACACTGACTTTGAACTAAGCATCTGTAGATGGCACCCATCTGTGTTTATAAGCCTGTACAATATGCAGCACTGGAGATATACAATGCAAACCCCCCTGTCTCAGATGTTATCCAATTATTGCCCCATCTGTTTCTGTTGCATATTTGGCACAGTCTCTGTTATTGTTGTTGTTGTTGGTGGTGGTGTTTTTGTATTGACATTCTGTCATCATAAACCTCATCTGTCCTTTGTACTCACACAACACAAAATAAGCACTTGGACAACTGGCACAGTATCATCATCATCATCATCATCATCATCATCAACAATGAAAAACAAAATGACGAAAGCACATTAGTTGTATTGTAAATGTTATGAACTTTTGCTGGTGTGCAGATCATTCTCATATGCCATCCATCCACTTGCATGGATAGTGCAAGTGGAGTTTAAATAAAACCATTGCTCCTCCAGGGGGAATATGTCCTTGTTATGGTAACAGTCTCTCCACAACAGTCAAATGGCTTCGTTCTCATGGTCAGTCTCATGTCCATGGCCGATGCATTTCCCCCTAAACTGGGACACTCTAAAAACCTGTAGGGGGCGGCAGCTCAGCATTCCTTTCTGGTCTTCACCATCTTGCTGGCGTACTTGATAGGGATCCCCCAGCGTCTCATTAGATAGACATCAAACACATAGGCCATCCCTGGTTTCAGGCCCCCGATCACAGCTGTAGTGACGGCCCGCCGAGGATTCAGCTCCTGGAAATACTTGCAGAGAACCCTCTCGGTGTCAGAGCGGGACTCTGGCCCCAGACAGGGTGCAGTTAGAGCTGATGCTCCCCCTGCCTCTGCTTCACGGTCTCCCAGCTTTCTGCGGTACACACAGTACAGGCTTCTTTCCTCTGTGCCCATCCACGCCAGGGTGACACTGTTGCAACCACGCAGCCGGTTGAAGGATTTAATCTGCAAGGTTGAGGGCAGAGATGGGACCCCTCTGCGGTGGTAGGCTGAGGAGGTCTGCATTTTGACTGAAGCCATCAGACCTCCTGGTAGAGCTAGGTCTGCAGCAGCAGAAATCTGGCCTGTAGTAGATCCTTCTCTCTCCAAGTGGATGAGATAGGACGAACTTCCCTGGAGCCAAATGTGCACTAAATCTCCCCCCACTGCCTGGGAGGTCAAAACCTGACCTTTACTGGACACGGTGACCTTAACCTTTTCACCTCCACCGCAGCTCTGCAAGGTGAGGAGGCCACTCTGCTGCCAGCCCCGAGGACGGAAACTGAAGAACTGCTCTGAGTTAGAGCCTCTATCACTGAAGGTCACCCACCTCAGCTCCCCTTCTCTTAGTGTGATAATCTCCAGCCGAGCCTCCTCGTGCGTTCGAGCAAATGTCCCCTTGTACGCCATGCTGGTCCCGTTCAGCCTGTCGATTACAAAGACGTCAAAGTAATACTGGGTGTCAGGCAAGAGCTCAGAGATGGTGCAAACACTCTCTGTCCCCTGACACACACACTGGAGATCAGCATTATCATCAGCAAGGGAGGAAGGTGCACTCTGGGGTTCAGGATAAGAGTCCCACTGCTGCCACCACCACTCTTTCAAAATTGGCCACACTGTCACTCTTCTCCTTTCCTTCTTTTCTTGTTTCTGGTCTTTCTTTTTCTCTATGCTTTCTTGTGCAGCACAAACGCTGGGCAAGTTTTGCTGAGAGTTGACGAGGACACAGTAATCATAGCTTTTCTGCGTCTGTGGGAGACTGGATATCGAGGCACTGGGAGCCCAGCTGAGGGTGACACTGGTCATGCCTACGCCTAATGTGTGAACTCGAGGGTCAGCTGGGAGCAGAGGGAAGGCGCCTGAGGGGCCCGGGCCTTCATGGAGGTACACTGTAGCTCTGCTGTTCTGCCGTTTGGAGCGCAGCCTCAGGATGTAGATGGAAGCCTGGGGATGGGAAGGACCCATGTAGGTGTCAACTGCATTGCCTGTGAAGCTGTGCATTTTTTCCTCAATCCCAGGACCTCGCCACCACACCTCGGGCATACTCTTTTTGGTGCTCCCTGTGTGGAAAGAAAAATGAAAACATAGTTATAAAGATATAATTGATTAATGTGTTTTGCTTATTGTGTCTTCACTTGGATGTTTGACCTTCACTGTGCAGAGTGATGTATGTGCAGAGTTTTCACAATCATCCGATGACAGGAGAAAGTTTCTCTGTGCTCATGTAAACGCATGATTTTTTGACATCACAACTGGTTTGGAAACCAATCGTGGTCCAATATGCAACTTACTACTCTATTCTGTTTCCTGTTATGTGAGCACAGTTATACATGTGTATGAGTCGAGTATGCACTCTATTTCATTTTTGAAAGGATTCTGGGGGTTACAGGACACATTAAGCATTGCATAAAACAAGAACAACAGAGCACACAGAACATGGCTGATATAAAGAAAACCCTAAACACCTCCATAAATAAACAAATCAATAAACACAATGTCAATTGCCACTTCAAAAATGGTTGCCTGTGTTTTCATTCCTACCTAAAGTGTTGTCGTTTTAAAGTACACGCTCTTCACTTGAGTGACGCAACCGGCAAATAAAACCGAAAAACCACTCGTCTTCACTATTCATCGCTTCTCGAGATGAGAAATTGCTCCTGAAATGAGACCAAATGTTACAGAATCAAAGTGAATAATTCAGGCTGGCGATGGGGACCCATAAGCTCAGGGTCTGAATGATTCATGTGTCATTTTATAACTTCATAATGTTATTTTACCATGAAGAGAAACTTGTTTAGTTAACCTGGAAAAGTGCTCATGGAACACTCTGAGGTATATTCCTTTTCCAGAAATCTGAGCCTTTTTAGCTTATAAATTTGATTACTTTCATTTACTTTGAGTACTTATTGCCATGACTTTAGTTTTAAACCATATTGTAAATCTGCTGCTTGATAGTATGTTTGAATGTCCCGAGTTTATTTGATTTGTTTGGTTTTGTGAAGCACAAAATATTGCAGACTCAGAGCTTAGTTTTATTTTATTGTTTATTCAATGTTTAAATCAGGAGTTGGCAGCGCTTTTTGGTTTATGTGTGTGTTTTATGAGATTTTCAAATCCAAAGCCTCATATGAAATGTATGGCATTGTTTAGCATTTCCTATGCTTTAAACTTAAACAAATGGGAATGTGCTGACAGGAAGATGAATAAAATAATCTTAGTAGTCTTATCTACCTGAGAATTTGTGACAAAGAAATGCGGAGACAATCGCTTTTCAAAAAACAAAGGCCTCAGCTGTGATATGATTGCTCGAAGGGAATCGGTTTATTAATCTATAAATGTGCTATAACAGCAGTAGTAAATTGAAGCTATGACCTCCAAGCTGCAAACAACAGACAAACAAGCAGTGCTAAAACTATAGACTTTATATGACTTCTAATAGTTTGATCATCTTTACTACTGTCCTACAACTTCTGGTGTTCCAAAAAGTAAATCTTCTACAAACATAAAGTTAAGTGGGATAGAGATAGAATCTTTGCCCTCTTCTAAATCCCTATCTGTCATATAGTGTTGATAATATCTAATTGATCGTCTAGGCTTAGCCAGATGCAGTGATTATTGTCAGGGTTAAGTGGGTGTCGGAGGGTGCAGGTTGTGGTCTTACTGTTCACTCACACTGCAGGCTCTTGAGGGGTTTGTCCTTCAGGGTGCGGGCTGACAAGCTCCATTCGATGGGGAGGTCACAGGGGCTGACAGTCACCGACATCGCCGGAGCCTTCTTCTTTAGTGTGAAGTATAGCCTGTGGAGAAAACACCAAAGATAACTGCAAAAAGAAGTTGTTTGATTCATCACAGAGAATGTCAAAAAGATAACATCCTGTTTAAATTCAGCTGCGAGGTGATGGATGAGAAGACAAGATATCTTCCAGTGCAGACTGCGCAACATTCTTTCATTATGTTGGATGATTTCTAGATACGGTAGGCTGGTTATAATTTTTTTTTTTTCCCAAAAGCTTGAAAATTTCAACTGGCAGCTGTTGCCAGTCACTGTCTTTCCATTTGCCTACATGCTGATCATTCATTTGATTGAAGATCAGGAGAGGTGACCTGGGACTCAGATGATAAGGCTGCATTGACAGTTTCAGATGGACATCTGCCTTCCTGCTGTAACTATCTGGGATCGTGCTTGGCATAAAAACTGTTGTGTCCCTTATTGTGATCAAATGTTTTAAGAACAGTGCATGTTGGATCACAGATTTTCATTTTAGATGGAATTTAACATTCCCGCTGTGATGGTCTGGTCTTATTTTCAAAACAATCACTTTTGTTAACTCATGATGTTGAACTTTTTACCTCCACAAGGACGCCTGAATAGAAGAAGTCTCTCTCATAAACCCTAACAGTTATGTAACATGTCCTTTCTTCACAGCTAGTTACCCTTGATGAAAATTAACCAACCATGTGGTTATTTGTTAATAAATATTTGTTCTCCGTCCTTACAAACATCATTATTCATGATTCTGTGCAGATGGCGGTTGTTTCCAAACAGATGTGCAACACTGTCATTCTCAAGGGCGCTTTGTGGCTTATTTAATAGAGTGATTAATTTCTGAATCTGTGTTTTCTCTCCATTATTTGCCATGTGGTTCTGCATGACCGCACTGATGGACAGACTGCAGCACACAGGGAGATGCATTTCGCAATTTTTAGCTCCCAGCTTCAGAAAGCAAGCACTGGCACTGTTGTGTCGGGTTCAGGCCAAATGGGCTCCATTTCCTCTCGCTCTCGCTACAGTGGTGCTGGAATCAGCCCCTGTCTCCAAAAAGGTGGTTGGTGGATGGCTGATGACTTGTTATTGAAGTGGAAACAAGGGCAAATCTGATGAGCAGGCCTCAAGATTTATTCATGCACCTTCCATGAATTGCAAACAGGAACAAATCTTCACGTTTTTTACTGTTAAGGAGTCCTTTAGCGTGGTGTTAAGTTTCAAAACCTTCTTAACTTAATTTACTTCCAATCACAGCCAGTCGTGGAAAGTACATTTACTCAAGTGTTGGACTAAGTACTTTACTAGAATATATCCAATTTCTGCTATACTTCCACCACATTTCAGAGGGAAATATTCTACTTTATTTATTTGATAACTTGACTTACTTATTACTTTGCAGATTCTGATTATTAATAAACATATAATCAACAAATACATTATGATGTATTATTTTGGGATATCATAATACTTTATTTATCCAGGGGTGAAATTCTTTCACATGCTACCCAGTGGTATATAAAGTAATTAAACGGAAACCACCTGCTGCAACATTATAGTCTAATTACTTTAATGATTGTGTCTATTTTGATGCTAATACATTTGTACTTTCATATTCATATTTTATTAGTAAAAATAAGACAAATAGTATGAGTAAAAATGTAAATACATGACCTTGTATTGCTACTTCTACTTAGGTAAAACATCTAAGTACACAATAAAATTACCAACAGATTGTCAACGCTGACAATTATCTGAATAGACTAGATCCGACGAGACCACCTGAATGTGTATTGCTTTGTACCTTTTCCCAATCCCATCTGTTACCCTACCTGCGAGTCCGTCCTTTGGGGAGAGTTACAGAGGTGATCTTTCCTTCTGGGAACCATGTAGTTGGGCGAAGTGGCACCTCATTCTCAGGTGCCAGGGCAGAGTGGACCTGGGTCCATGAAGACACACAAAACAGTGCCAAAGCTGCACTGAGACACCACGACAGGGACATGAGTGCCATTGCTGGTTCTTGCTGTCTGTCTCTTTCACTCTTTGACTTTCCTCAGTCGCCACGTCTTGGATATCTCCCAGGCTCTGAAAACAAATAGTGGAAAAGTCAAGAACATCAATCAGACCCCATCAGCACAACACGCACACACACACGCACACACACACACACGCACGCATGCAGGCACACACACACACACACACACACACACACACACACACACACACACACACACACACACACACACACACACACACACACACACACACATTTCTACTGTACCGTTAAAACAGACACTAAAGAGCTGCAGCGGCTGATGATTCATTCATATGAAGAAACATCCTATCCTATTCAGACAGAATTTTTCATGCAGTGGAATAGAAATTACCATTCCATATTACTCTGGGATGTGTGTGTATAGCACAGCTTGACACTTACTGTAAAAATTCGCACTCATTTTCAAAGTGCGAAGTAGCTTGCTAATATCACTCTGAAGTCAATGCCTTTACATCTACATTTCTATTTTTAGTCGGGGGAGTTCAAATGAGTCTGTTCTACAAATATCTTTCATCAGCCATTTTATCAGTAAGAAAGTGACGCCATGCTGATGTGGAGAACACAAACAACACCTGGAGGTGCTCTGATGCAGTCCGATCCAATCAGCATACATAAACGCAACACCTAACAAGAGCTTGTATCATATTTTTGCGTCTTTCTTTCTGTCTTTTATTCTATTTATTTCACACTCTATTATTGTTTTTCTTTCTCCTGTCTATTTTTATGTGTATATTTATGTATGGGTGTGTGATTGTGTGTGTGGCTGTGATTTAGTGATAGTGGATATGATGATTACAGGTTCCAGTGTTCTTCTTGCTCCCCAGAGAAAACATTTGTTCAAAGTCACAGAGTCTTCACAAACACACTCCCCGCCTTCTTCTAACAAGGTGTATTATGTCAGTGCTGTGCCCTATAGATCAGATGACAATCACAGTGTAACCATGGAGGCGGCTACAGAAGGTACATCTGAGTCTTTCGGGCCCAGAGACGCACAGAGATCCAAACTCACAAACCGTTGCACAGCTACAAAGTCGCACAGAGGCGCCTGCTCATTATCCTTGCAAAAAAAGACGGGGAGTGAACGACCCATAAAGCTTTAACTGAGAGACATGCAGTGGCAGAGAGGCAGATTGAAATGGGAGGGAGGGAGGAGAGGAAGGGGAGGCTGAGGAAGAAAAGGCTATGGAAATGGAGAGCAAGAAGAGAAAGATTTTAGATCCTGGAGTAATTAGAGGGAAGGAGATGGAGAGAGGAAAAGAAGAGAATGTACAACTGGAGAAGAGAGGGTTGGAATCAGAGGGTGCTTTAGCCAGACACATGAAGCTGATTTGTGTTTACTTCAGCCCCCATGTCGAAAGGGTTCTAATGTGTCACATATTACCAGACGGCTGCACAACCTCACACTCCCCATCATTTAGTCTTGATAAAAATGAAGACACATAAAAAGCTTGGCAGGCTTGTTTCTTCAAAACGCACCCGCTTATAAAATATGCATACAGCTCCTCAGCAAATTATGGCCAATTGAATTTTCATAAGGCAAAAAGGCTGGGTCTTACAGAGAGAGGGAGCTTAGTGAACTTAACCACCGCCCTCTATAAATAAATACACACTCCCCTTTAAACACAGGAGCTCATGACTTTGATGGTCCCGCTCACTCTCCGCTCTTTTTTTTTCTTTTAGATTAGTTTCCTCTTTCCATTATGTTTATCCCTGACTGTCAACTGACTGCATTTAGTCTGGATACTGTTTGGGTTTTAATTAAAGATATTTCAACACAAACTCTATTTGTCTTTATCCTTCTCTCTCTCTCTCTCTCTCTCTCTCTCTCTCTCTCTCTGCCCTTCTTTTCTGCCTGCTTTTCACTTTATTTGGCCCCCCTCGTTTAGAAGTTAATGTAGGCTCAGTTTCAGAGGGAAAGGTTGAATTATGTGTGCTATCTGTCTGCACACTGTATTTGCTATCTTCTATCTCCCTGTGCTCTGGCAGGACCATCTGCCTTAAACTGTTATCTGTGGGCAGGGACAGATTAAATGGCATGGGGTGGTCCCTGCAGGATCCGTTGTCCCCCCAAACTACTATGGGCAAAGAACTGGCCTGTGGTTCATGGTGGGGTTGATGAGATGATGGCGGGGAAAAAAATGCTATCAGCCTGGAAGTTAATACGATTTTACGGCTGATTTTCTACCTCGCTGCATATACATTTTAATATATTAATCCTTCTTCTGTCTTCCTTACTTTCATTGTCCCTTTGTGCCTGCATCTCTTACACATTTGTGCAGGATTATGCCCTTTCTTGATGCATACTTTATGTCTGCTCTTTCTCTGTGATTGCTGCCCCACTCCACAGTCATACTTTTCTTTTCAAATGACAAGAGAATTATTGGTAGTCAGAGAGAAAAGACAAACACAGTGAGTAATAAAATACACAGATAACTGATGAGCACAGTCTTTAAACATGCTGTCAAGATGAAAACGATCCCGCAACAAATGAAAAGTGCCCTGCATTTATGTCAGCTTTTTAAAAAAAACCTCCAGAGACCCCCCCCACACACACACACACACACTCAAACACAAATAACTGTTCCAAAGAAACAAGTTGCTGACTTACACATCCAGTTGCAATAAGAGACGCTAACGCACACACACACACACACACACACACACACACACACACACACACACACACACACACACACACACACACACACACACACACACACACACACACACACACACACACACACACACTCAGACAACAACATGCATGCATGCATCCCCCTTACCTTCTCTCAGTGCACGCTCTCCCTCTCCTGCGCAGGAAGTGAGGGATGGGATCAAATGAGTGAGAAAGCAAGGATGGAGGAGGAGGAGGAGGAGGAGGAGGAGAAGGGGATGAGAGCCGGTCGCGAGGAGAGGAGGAGCGACAGCAGGTTGCTGTTGGGTGTTCCTCTGACTCCGTCTCCCATGGGGTGTTGCTCACTCCCTACTTCAGGAGGTGTCCCTTCAGGGCTCTGGTGTCCCTTCAGGGCTGTCCCAGCTCCTATGTGCCCTGGTGTGGTGCAAAGCTCCCCAGGCACTCTCCTCACTCTCTGTCTCTTAGTCCTTCACACATGGAGGCTTGTCCTGCTAAAACTGTGTGAATGTCATCCGGTCAGTGAAGCCTGTGTCCCCCTCTTCTCTTCTCTTCTCTTCTCTTCTCTTCTCTTCTCTTCTCTTTTCTTTTCTTTTCTTCTCTTCTCTTCTCTTCTCTTCTCTTCTCTTCTCTTCTCTTCTCTTCTCTTCTCTTCTCTTCTCTTCTCTCTCCCCCTTCTGTTCTTTTCACTTGTTCCCTCTGTTTACCTCCTCTGGTAGTGAACAGAGCTCACTTGCAATTCAAATGGGCTCATGTGTGATTGTGTGTTTGTGTATCTGAATGTGCAATCTGATAGTGAGTGAGCGAGTGGGTGAGTGTGAGGGGGCTGGCCGGTGAGGTCGCTAAATGTGGGTGGTGATGAGGAGAGAGAGAGAGAAAGAGAAAGAGAAAGAGAAAGAGAAAGAGAGAGAGAGAAAGAGAAAGAGAGAGAGAGAGAGAGAGAGAGAGAGAGAGATTGTTTGTGTTGTCAAGAGCAGCATTAGGGAAAGGGGAGGTAATGTAAAAAGTTAAATAGCCTACCCTACATTAACCGTTATCTGGCTGGTCTGATAACATCTGTATTAGGAGAGGGCTTCAGGCAGCATGTTAGAGGTTCCACTGTCTTTGTGCCCTTATCGCTTGTTTGTCAGTCAGTCTCATCATCAGTTAGGTAGGCTATATGTTACATCTTTCCTGTTTCGGGCTCCCAGACCAGGGTCGAGAAGTGGCAGTATTTTGCTTAGACTGCCTATAAATGAACATGTTTAAATGGAAGGACGGCCTTTCAGACGCTTAATGGATTTATGCTAATATTTAGTGTGCATGCTGGCTTTAAAACAAATTAAAAACTGTACTATGTTAAATAAAAAGAGTAATTGGACTTTTGACAGTGCTAAGGAAACCATTTGTTTGTGCAGCAACATATGTTAATTTTGAACCTTTATATTTTCCCATTAAATAAATAGAATGAGAAAATTGTATTCGTTTTTTCTGTAGATATGGAATTAAAAGAAAAGGTAACACATTTTTTGACTAATGATTTGATGATTTGTTTTATATATATCATATCAGTTTCTACAAAAAATCTCATTACTTTCTTTCTCTCTCTGCATATTTTTCTCATCTAAGCCTTTTTATTCTTGATTTCAGTCTTGCTTAAAGAAGTCTTACTAAGTTAAAGAAATGTGTTCCACTTAGGCTAGTGACTTGTGTTTGCTGCCTGGGTCTTGGTTTCAGAGTGAATCTCCCGTCTGTGGAGTTGAAATTAAAAACCTGTGCCCCTGCATGTGATAATGAGGGCACGATGTAATGAACTGTAAATCTACCGGACAGAGACTATAAAGTCTGTCTAGAGGACAGCCATATTGAAGGCTTTATGTCCTCCATCTATAGGTCAAGTGTATAGCTCTCAGAGGATTGTGGGCATTCATATCAGTGGCTCTCCAACCCCACCCAGCCCTCTCATCTGCACACAATGGTAGGCCTCATGTATACATGCTCTCTCTCCTGAGCTCTTTTATCAATATCATTAGGAAAATAGAAAGAGGCTCATCACATTGTGTGCTGACTCCCTCTCTCCCATTCTGTGATGGGGCCTTTTCTCACTCATTCCCCAGGTACTTCAGTGTAGGGCTATTGAGGTCGCTCTGAATGGGACCCACTCCACCCAGAGGGAATATTGTCTGACCAGAGGCTAAAATCTGAGAGACACCCTCTCTCTCCCTTTCTCTCTGTCTCTGTCTGCAACATCACTTCAAAGAAGAATAAAAAATGTGGCACATGAGCGCTATTAATAAATGTATCACAACTGGTGCTTTTTTTTTCCGAGTGAGGACCCTTTGCTACAACTGGACTCTCTTTCAAAGCCAGTCTTCCTCTCTGTATCCCGCTCCATTCGCTGGCCCACTTTACAGTCCCTAAGAAGTTCTGAAAGTCGGCAATCTGGCAGAGCACGATACGGGCGGCAGCTTTTGAAGATTGGATGGTGATTAACCTTAAAGAGATTACTGCACACATACAACTTTGTGAATGAGTTGTGGTCTAACAACTTTTATGCTGTTTTATTTTTTTTGGGGGGGGAGGGGGGATTTGATTTGAGAAACACAATGTAGTCTGTTTTCCTAAGACTTTAGACATCTGTCGGACATCTGTCAGACCTGGAATTGATGCACAAGCTTGGGTGACACCCACCCACAAGCTCTCACACACATCCTCTCTCAGTTTCACTGCCATCGTGACTGGCCTGAATATTTCTTTTGATCCACACAGCTCCTCTCCTCATGTGTTGTCATTTAATAATTTATCGACATACAGTCACCGGACAAACTCCATCCGCACAGAGAGCGGCAGAAAGTGAGAGTAAAAATTTCATTTGGGATAATTGCATGAAAAGAAACTGCAAAACGGGCCTTTTCATCTATTATGAATGTCTGCTTACAAGCCATGCATAATGCAAGGGGCCGTCTTTATGACAACCATGTATTAAATATCATTTTCTGGGGGTCGGGGGGGGTCTCTGGTTGCATGCTTTCAATGCCACAGTTAGTTGGCTTTGGTACTGAGTAACATGGACAGTGTTGTAAAAGCAAAAAGAGACAGAGGGATTGACAGAGAGAGAAAGTGATAAAGAGAAATTGACAGAGAGAGATGAGATGAAATGGGGGGACGTGAGGGAGGGTGGGCGCGCTAGCTGAAAACGGGTTAACAGGAATCCTTATTTTTAACAACATGTCATCACCAGCCACCCATCTGCTCCTGTGCTATCAGAATCCCTTGGGAGAGAGAGAGAGAGAGTGTGTGTGTGTGTGTGTGTGTGGGAGATAGAGAGAGAGAGAGAGAGAGAGAGAGTAATGTAAGCAAGCCATCACAGATCAGATCTCTGATCAGCACCAAAAGGAGGAGAGCGAACAAGGTTAAAGAGGTGGGTGGCACAGATATCCCTCTCCTCTTATATCCAAATGGGGTGTGACAGGGGAGGACAGTATGTGAACAGTGTGTGTGTGTGTGTGTGTGTGTGTGTGCGTGTGTATGTGACAGGAAGGTAAAGTAGGATTAGGTGGATCAATCTACAACTGCCCTCTCGTGTTTGGATGGGGGGATGGAAGGAGGTGGAGACGGTGGTCCAGTGGTAATGAAGGGGAATCTGTTAGCACAGAAGGGGGGGGTTAAGAAGACACACAAAGAAAGAGCAGCGGTGAGGGAGAGGAGGTGTAGGCTATGCTGGACCTCCAGGGGTGGCCCCTAACAGTTTTGTTATTTATTTTTTTATTTATTTTTTCAGACAAAGGAAGTTGTCCCTAAAGAAGAAAGGTGCGATTGAGGAGAGTTGTTTGTCGGAGGAGGTAGTGCATGGACTTAGTATTCAGAGAGTATTTATTTATTTTTTTTTTTTTTTACATAGCGGAATGATAGAACCAACAGCTTTCCGTTCCGCAGGTCACTCATGATTTGCAAATACAGTTCCATCTCAGTTCAGTTAATCTCTTTTGCTTTTGTTGTGTCTTCATGCCTGTTTTCCTTGTTTTTCTCCCAGTTTAGACTTGTTTTTCACTCTGTGCGCCATAACAAACTGCAGTCCTCCAGTGGTCCACTCCACTTTATCAAAATTTTTTAAGTGAAAATCTGATGGAATGAAAACATCTTGTTTTGATATTTATGATTATGCACTTTCTTTCTGCACGACATGTAGAGCAAGCAGTCCTCGGTACTTGCTTGCCTCGTGTCTGTCTGCACTGAATCTGCATATCACATCAAGTACTGAAATCTCTCCCCCTTTCTTCATCTTCTTTCCAATGTCTTTCTTTCTCGCCCCCCCCCCCCCCCATCCTTCAGGCATAGTAAATGTGAAGGCTAATTAGTCCATAGAAACCAGTCATCCCAAAGAACCCACCCCAGGCCACGCACACATCCTCCTATTGATCTTGTAGCACCAATACGGGCAAAACCACACACACATTCACACACAAAACTGACGCAAACAAACAAGATGCAACAAGAGTTTTTAGAGCAGCGTGTATTATAGATGGTACATACGTACAAAAAGTCGGCAAGCTGGCATTATGCAAGTTTTCTGACCTTGACAGAGGTCAAGTGTTTCAAATATTCTGCATCATGCTGGGAGATGCTATTTACAGAGTCGGCGTAGAGGAAATGTTTTGCAGCTTCAAAACCTTTTTTCTTGCATTGCCTCTTCTCCTCAGTTCCTCCCGCTTTCTCAGCCATCCCTTCCCCCCTCTCACTCTCCGTTCTCAGTCTTTCCCTCATTTCTGATCCATTTTTTATGCATTACTCCATTTCTCTCAACTCCCATTTACAGTGCATTACCTCCTCCCATCTTTCACAAACACACTTTGTACTTCTCTCTCCTTCCTTCAGTCACTTTGCTTCCCTACTTCCCTCCCTCACTCTCCTCCAGTGAATTATGACACTTTCCTCTACTTCTCCCCTTCACCCTCTTTATTATCTCTCTGTCTCTTCTCCGGTCACGTCATCCCATACTAAGCGTTTTTTTCCCCCTTTGTCTTTATTTCCCATCTTTGTCATTCAGTGTACATCACACTGTCTGTCTGCACTGCTGTCATCCTCCCTTTTAATTGGTTATTCAAAGCATGCCATATAATTTGGGACTTAGGTAATATTGGCTATTGTCTCTGCTCTTTTACAATACAAATGTTCTAATGTCAGCTAATGTAATTAACAAGACTGGCAGTCAGTCCGTCCAGACATTTATTTACACACATGAATGCACGGACAACCAGCAGACTTTCAGATTTGATGAGGTTATAAATCCCTATGTTACGAGCATGAATACTGGCGTGAAACAGATGCATAAACAGTGTGTAGAGATTCCACTTTTATATTAGGTAACTGTGGTGCTGTTGTCTCCAGTGAGTTCTTTACAGTAATGGAAAAAAGACATGCAGGAAGGAGTTCGTAGCTGTTTTTCATTTCAAAGGTGGTTCTCTTTGATTGTAGGACACAACTTGCGGGACCCCATTCTCATTGCTGTAGATAAAACAAAAAACTAATCATTTTGGTTTGAAATAGCCTGTGATATAAGTGAAACAAATTAAAAGTGCTGTAGACAATTGATTTAATTGACTTGGAAAAAGTACATTTTTACCTATATATATATATAAATAATACTTCTAAAACTCTGAAATATGTCTTGTAGGTAATGGCCTTTAGTTGTTTAATTGAATTACTACTGAATACTTGAAATATAAATATTAAATATTTAAATATTTTTTATAAATATTTTACATTGAAAACCATCTAAATGTATGCAGTCAATACATAATAAATAATATAATAATAAAGTTAATATAAAGTTGTACAATTCACGCAAAAACATCATTTTCTGTGTATAGATACAAACCCATTTGGGTTGTAGGGTTCACAAATTCAGATTCAAACGCTAAATATTTAAAAGTTATATTATATTTTTCAAATCGTTCAAATTCAGTTCAATTTGGATCCAAAAATTTAAATCTTGTCAAAACATTTGGGTTACTTGTGTTCAGATCTCAATGCCTCATCTTGAATTTGAGTGTATAATCAAATTCAGATACTAAAATTAAAGATAAGAAATTTAGATCTTAACATCTAAGATACCAAGAATGAACAATCAAGCCTGAATCATTATACTTATCACGAAGAGTACTACTACTACTACTACTACTACTACTACTCAACTCTAATACAGTAATGAAACAATATTCTTCCTGAAGTCAATAAAAGTCTGAATGTCTTGGCCTCCACCTCAACTATTTTGACCATTCCTTTTTTAATCTGCTTCTCGTAAATCCATCAATTTTATGGACATGCAATACCAAATTGCCACTTTAATGAATAAGCGTAATCATCATCCAGAAAATTATTTTCCTAAGAAGAAGGTTCATGATTTAGACCTAATTTTGAGGTAAAACTTGTAACATAAGGTATCCTGTTAACCTGGTTGAGAATTGTTTCTCTTCTTCAACTGCATAACATACAATAGTTTAATTACAATTAAAAACAATTTAAACAATGTAATTAATCCAATACAATAGGCTATAACCTTCCTCAACATCTATCTATCACCATGAGGAATTACAGGAAAATTGGGCAAAAGTTGTGACTAACACATGAAATGGTAGAACCAGTCCTCGGAGTGATCAACCAGACAGGTCGTCCACTCTTGCAGGGTCACCTTCCTGTTCCTATTCTGATCACATGACCTGCAACACAGCACAGCATGACATTACCATTCGCTCATACTCTTATGGACCCATGCACTTGTTACATGCACACACACCATGACAGATATACACAGAGATGGTATAAAGACATAGGTACGGAAACAACTGCATTGGGGCTCTTCAACAGCCATTGTCTTTCAGTTCACCCTGCAGCGTTATCTCTGAAGGGTACTCCTTCAATCTGTGTTAATCCATGGGCAGCGGGAGACACAGTGGGTAATAAACATTATCATTGCTGGGAATGGCTTGACATTGACACAGCCAGCCCTACTCACACAAAACCTGTCACTGCAGACTGGCAGAGAAAAGGGGGTTGGGTGGGAGTATGGATGATAGAGAAAGAGGAGAGATGGAAGGATGAAAGAATGAGTGAAAATTAAAGAAGGATTGACAAAGAGGAAGGGAGAGGATACATCTATTTGAAGATGAAGTAGGAAGCACAGAAGGGGGAAATAAGGAGTATTGAAGGGGAGGAGGAGTAAAATGATGGAGAGATGGTGTGGTCATGAGATCGGAGGGGAGGAGGACACAGGAAGCGGGTATTGGCATGGAGAATGAATGGATAGAGAGAACAGCATGGTGGGAGGTGCAACTTGGTCACAGAGTGGGGTCGAAACGCGTCTATGTGACATTTTTAACCCTTGGTGTTTCAGTAATTAGCTGGAAAGTGACATATTGCAAGAGACAGAAGGTTCACATTATGAACCTTTGCGTGACATATGGTGTTATGAACATGATGAGCAACACCCCCCTTACGTTATTAACTACTCAGTCACCCAAATGGTAAGTAAGATTTTACCAAATAGGCCATGAAGTCATAGATTTTGTCCTCCCATGCTACTGGTTTCCTGAAAATACGTACATGCAACACTAAAAATGAATCATTAGTTAATATATGTGAATGTTATGATGGTATGTGTTTCTGACTTTTCAGAAAAAAAACATGCCAATACTAGTTAATTCAAATTTAAGTAATCTAAGTTAATCATCATAAGATTCTCCTGTTATCCAATAGCTAAAATCTTGGAGGCCTTTCTTTGCAGCCCTGATAGCTGCTGGAGGTGGGACTGACTGAAAGAATGGTGTAGCACAGTGCTCCAGTGGCATCTTCTTGTAACGCAGCTTCCTCAGGTCCCGGCGGCTCAACTTGCCATCGTTGTTCTTGTCCAGTACGGTAAATCGTTGCTAAAGAGAGAGAAGAAGAGAGATAAAAGTATGGTGGAAAAAAATCAATGCAGAACTTATTGTTTGCACAGCTTTTTTAATTGATATGGCAATAAATGAAATAAACATGCATTGTTAGCCATGCTTGCAATATTAGGTCTAGGGATGGCAATGTTTAGCTCTAGTGGATAGACTGCAATTCAATTTGACATTCAAGGACTTCAGAGGATGAATTCTAATGAATTTGGTGATCCTCTGACTTTTCATATAATGTCATCATCAAGTCAAAATTGTATGACCAAATACCTGCAAAACTCATGACATTACCATCAGCATTAAGCTGTACTTTGTGTTTACTGCCAATTAGCAAATGTTAGCATGCTAACACACTAAACTTAAGTGGTTAGCATGTTAAAACATACCTGCTAAACATCAACATGTTAGCATTGTCATTGTGAGCATGTTAGCATTTTGACGTTAGCATTCAGCTCAAAGCATTGCTGTGCCTGAGAACAGCCGACAGCTGCTAGCATGGCTGTTTTTACAAAAGAAAGTTATATTTCTCTCCATGCTAGGGTTAACATTTTTGAAAGATGAAATTCTAGGCAGAATGCACATAGTGTTGGAGATGTAGGAAGTGCCACCAAAATAGTTTTGCTAAAAAAAAAACTAAACTATATAATTTTTCTGACCATCAAAAATAATGCAGAAGTTTTCTTTTAATTCATTAGAGGCCAGGAGGTCAAGGTGGCTGGCGGGAGGATATTAAGTTATTCATCCATCCACCATCTTATTGAATAATTAATGATTATTGACCAAATCCTATTTATACATGGTGTTCTTGAGGGCCCCTGTCTCATTCTGTGGACGACCACACTACAAGCAACACAATCACTTACAGTAGGTTGTTAGCATTGATTTCTCACTAAACAATGCATGAAGCGTAGTTTGTATATTAGCACGATGACGGTGTCTGGTGTCAAAAACTACTTTTATGTTCAGTGTGAGGTTACACTGGGAGTGGAAGTGATCCCTTGGTATATTGTTCTTCCGGCTATAGTTCCTTTAGCATTACATTTTGTTGTAGATATTGATTTAATTTGCATCATCATAGATCATGTTTAGTACTCAACAATCATCTTTGAGTGCAGACCTTTGGTGTCTGTCAGTGTGCTGCTTTGGCTCACTTTGAAGCATGAGGTTTCAGCTACCTGTGCTAGTTGTGTCCTCTGGGCATGGCTGAGGCAGCTCTGGGGCGGGGCAGCAGGTACATAGGACTCCCCCATACGACTCAGGAGCAGGAACCAGTCCAGGAGACGATATGGAAACTGGCTTAGCTCCCCCTCAGTGCATTTAGCCTTGGGGACTGATCAAGAAGGAGAGCACAGCTACTTTGGTAGGCTGCAGTACACAGTGGAAATCGTGTGTAATATCTAATGCTGTTTGTGTTTACCCAGACAGGGTCCTGTGTGAGCTAGTCCGATGCGGCGTCTCTTTCTGCAGGCTTCTTTATGCAGCAAACACTCATTCCCATAGGTCTTTCCCAGAACACTGCACACTGGTGCCCTCTGCCTGATTGCATGAGCCAGTGCCCAGATGCAAAACGTTAAGTGAGGTGCACAGCTGGATTATATAAACTGCTGTGATTTCATCCCAAAATCTACATCTTGTTTTTGTTTAAAATGAGTATGATTAACAAAACCAAGCACAGTGAGTACGCAACTTTACATCGAGATAAAGGATACAATTAACGTACATTTCCTGGTCAAATACAGACAATTCTCAAAATGTATACAAACTAAAATAGACTGTCTGACTTGTTGTAAATGTCATGAGGCGTTTACCGTGGACAGGACTGAGGACAAACACACTTGGGGACGAGAACTCCATTTTCCTGAACTACCTGGCACCAAGATCCCACTGGGCTGCGGCATTTCAGCAGCTCACAAAGCTTTTCTGAAACACAAAGAAACATTCTTGTTACTACATCATTTCTGTGTTTCCTAATTTAACTTTGCCTCCAATGACCACTAATTCAGCTTTCAGTGCTGAATAAAAGGTGTTTTGGATGAGAGCATCATATCAAATGTCCCATGAGGGTCTATTTAAGATAATGAAATGCCATAGAGTGGTGGAGGAAAAAACAAATAAAGTCAGAAGAAGAACAAGAAAAGCAAATGAATGACTGAAACTGTTTTTAATCATTGCTATACATTCAATTCTTGGTCCAAAATGTACAGTCAAAATGTCTTATAATGCATATTCATGTAGGTATAATAACTGTATGGAACCTTGTCTGCTCATTCTTTTCATATACATGCTAATATACTTGTCTTGTACTTTTTGGACTCTGGACTATCCTTGCCAGTTTTTAGATGGTGAATTTAAAACACAATTCATTCCTTGATGTGGAAAAAATATATATTTTCTGCAGCCCATGATACTTTCTTTTGTACCTTAGACTATATCAATACCCTCAAATAGAACTTACGTTGTCTATAAGAGATATATAACTGACATACAGTCAGAAAATGGCATTCCTCTACTGTACTGTATACTTACCTGGCTCTACTCTGCCAATATACGGTCTCAGGCTCTCCTCAGCTTGTATCTGTCTGCGCTGGGCTCTGCCTCCCTAACACACAAACACACACACACACACACACACACACACACACACACACACACACACACACACACACACACACACACACACACATACACACACACACACACACACACACACACACACACCCACATAAATCATGCAGAGCTAAAAGGATGAGTTTTTCTTTTCATGGCATTCCACAGGCATGCACGAACCTCAGGTATGAACTTGTCTGTCATTGTAAACCTATTGTCTTAAACTTTGATGATGTGTCCCGACATGACAATAATTTCTGTTTTTATCAGTGTGATGCAGTGTGTGTGATGATGAGGCTTATTATCTGATCTAAATAATCTAAAAATCTACTTTTTGAAGTCAGTGTACTGTAAATGATTAAAAAAAAAATATCAATTGAAACCACAATGAAAATGGTATGCGTTCTATATCACATCCATCTCTCTTCATAAAACCCAAATATTTATATTTTGTGAAACTTTGTAGTTAGTGCCAGGTCCACATCTGCCCCAAAATTCCTCCCAGATGAGATGGGAAACAGGTGCAATGCTGACCCAAAAGACTGGAGCTACGCTTCCATAGCTATGATGCATATGATGTGCCATTAAAACACCTATCACAAAACATTCCAGATGAATATATCCATGTGATCTTTTACCTTTTGTTTGCAGCTGCAACCCTACTCGTGACACAAACCCAGGTCATCATTTTTATTAAGCTTTGTGCTCAACTAGTTTTTAGTTTTCAATGCATATTCAGCACATTTCAACAAAATCCACAGCCAAACTTAGACTCACCATGATGGTACAAGTGTGAAGACTCAGGAGGAGAAACAGGGTACAGGTGAAGCTCAACTTCATGGCTGACTCATCCAGTGGGCTACGAGAGGAAGTTTTCACAAATTTTCCTGCAGGAAGAAAATATTGGACTAATTCACTCTAATCTTTCAATCATAGCTGTGGTTGCTATCTCTGTAGACCATACATATACAGGACTGAGAAAGAAAAAATATATATATAGTTGTATCTATTTCCAGCAGCTACCTTTACATTTCTTGATATCAATTACATTTGAGTAAAAATCTAAGAAATACATAGCGATGGACTATCAATTTACCCAGACAATGCTCCGTTAGTAGATGCATTTTTTCTTCTTTCTTTTGTGTCTCTTCGGTGTCATTTACACGACTATTACTCTATTTCCAGTCATTCCGATAATGTAGAGGGGAAACAGTGCAGCTCATTGAGTCGCAAGAAAACAATAATTTTCCATCACAGAGGAAATTGAGGGTTGAATTACACTGAGAGGACATTCAGGATTTCAGTTGAAGTTATTACAGTCTTACAAGTCATTCTCTATACCCCTGCTGCTTGAAAAAAAATCTTACCTGGGCCTCTGTCACTTCTTTCTTATGTTGTTATTCCCTTGTTAGTGTTCTCCTTCTTTTCCTTGTTTCCAGCTACCTCCGTCTCACCGGCTCCTGTGAGGGTGTATTCTTTTTTTTCTTTTTTTTACAGCCTTCTTCAGCAGTCTTTACTTTTTTCTTTTCATTTGATTCATCTATTTTTACATTCTTACCTTATCTAACCCCTCCTCTCTGCTTTTCCCTGACTGTCTGACTTTCTTCCCTTCACATTAGCTCCATGTTGATTTCAGCTGAGGGATTGTACAGGGATCTGAACTCAGTGTTACTTGAAGACATTGTGCAGTTGAATGATGCTGAGTAATGGCGAAAAAGTACAGGGGAACTGTACAGTACTCACTGAGAGAGTGGGTGAGTTGTTTGGGGAAGTGGGGTGGTTTTCATTGAAGTTGCCACTGGTCCACAGAAAAATGTATGCTCACGCTTCTTCTTCTCTCTCTGTCTTTTTATCACATTCAAATACCCTTAATATTACAGACACACGCAAACACACAACCAACAGTAAAAGATAATTAATGTGCAGACTAGGAAGCTTGACACCTCTGAAAATATGAACTTTCAATAATATGGAAAAGGCTGCTCTCTAGTGGTTAATTTGATCAATAACAGTTTCACTGTATGACTGGAAAAAAAATCTGTGGGCCTACAGGTATAATAACGTCATGCATTTTAAATCTTAGAAGTTATCTGTAAGTCTGTTGTTGCTGTTTTTTCTCCTTGAAGAAATACATTATTTCTACACTTTTGGTTTTAAAGTGGCTTTTTTGACTCAGTTTCCTCTTAAAATATTTATTGAAACCATTTAAATATTTTCCCTGAGTAAGCATTTCTTCTCTCATATACGGAAGAAGCATTAAATATTAAATTGAGGAGAAAACATGAAACAAAAAGCATTAATTAGTAAAACATACCAAATAATAAAATAAATATATCCTTTAAAAATAAGTGTGTGTATCCTGTTGGTAAAGCAGCAACATGTTTGTTAGTCTTCCATTAGTTGTGATTTAGGGTAATGTAGGCAAGACGGGATTGCCGAATACACGCAACTGCACCAGCGGCCATAGTCAGCCCACACTCACAGCTTCAATAAAATAAGATTATTTACCACCTACTCCAGTCTGCGCCTGAGTTCTGTTCCTCCTTCCTGGTAGCTTGTTGTGTTTAATTTACAACAATGCATCATATTTTATAAAATGATCATGGTTTGCATGAAAATTCTTAATCTGGGAGTAACTAATAACTAAATCTGTAGTGGAGTAAAAAAAGGACAATGTGTCACTTTGAAATGCAATGTAATGAAGGAATAAATAGTCATAAAATGAAAATACTAAGGTGCAGCAACTCAAAATTGAACTTTAGTATTTGAGTATATTCAGTCTACCACTGGTGAAGAAGATAAAGAGATAATTAGTCCTGACATCATCCTTAAAGACATCCAGGTTCTGTATCCATCCACCAAGTTTGGCACTGACTGATATATAGAGACAGACCAGTGTTTTACTCAAAGAAACGTGACAAAAATTCTATTTCTAAGGTAAGAGTCAACTGCAACTTTTTTTAAGTAACTATACCAACAACTGGGAATTGTATTCTGTGCTAAAACCAATTTTTGGGACACCTAATGTAAATAATGTCCCTTGGGAGCTTAGTAGTGAATATGGGACAAAAATCTGGAAAATCTTCAAGAAGATATCTGAAGTGGATGATGATGGAACAAAAGCAAGAAATTACAAATTACAAATATTAAAGTGATAATCCAAAGATGTGTTCTTATGCATTTTGCGTCACCTTGTGGTCACATCATTATTTGGTTCATGCTCAGTGTTTTCACAGATGATTCTTCTGTATTTGTACTGAGGTGCATTCAGTTAACTCATATAAATAACAGTAACAATGAAGCTGAATCACGTCAGAATTAAAGAATAAAGTATAAGCAGCATTGTAATGTTGTTGCTATATGGAACAAACGCTAATTAGTTATTATTTTTGATAATTTAATCAATATTAATGCATATTTCATAAAAATATAATATAATTTGTATGTGAAACCTTAAAGGCCACACTGGTGTTTTCACTTCGATTGACATCTCCCTCATCATTTTGGTGGAAACTTAGCCAGTTATTATTTTTAGTGCGTAAAGTCTGGTGATGTCAATTAATTTCAAAGCATAGCTCCACTCAACTTTGCACACAAAATGTGAGATTAGCTTCTAAAATATGATGCATTACAAAATATAACAATTAGTCAGTTCATCAATGCAAGTGATTCACAGAAAATAAATTGGCAACTATTTTGATAGTTGAAATAATTTTTTAGGCATAAATGCCATGTCAACATGTCATGGTTCCAGCTTTCCAGCTTTTAATTAGACTATTTTAATAATCTTCATTTATTTGGAATGATTTTGAGGATTAAACTGGTGGTTTGACAAAATAAGCATTGCATAGTGTCAGTGTGGGCTATGGGTAATTGTAATTTCCAAATAAATAAAAATGGTTATGAATGGTCTCCTTTCATCTACACTCTTGATTGACTGGTCTCCAAAAGTCTACAGTTTCAGGTAAGTGAGAAGCAGTCAACAGATGATGGCGTTTGTCGACACTGGAGTCTAAATAAAGCTGATGAAAAATGGTTGTATTTTTGCCTTTGGGAAACACTGTAAGCCTCTAAAAAACCATAGAGGTAGTGTATTTGAGTTCATGCTAGCTAGGGCTGCACTGTACAAGGAAAAATATGTTGTTGCGATTATTTTGACTAATATTGCAATTGCAATATGATTCACGATTTTGGAGGGAATTATTATTTTTGTATTATTATTCTCATTTCCATTGAAAAATATTCAAATGAAATTCAAATGATATATAGTGTGATTTTATCAAATAAATAACTTTTTTATCAGTTATATTCCAACTATCAGATGTGCTGTGATCAGGAGATGCGAAGGCACTTTGTCTCTTGCACAAAACAATTTTAATTATTAAACGTTGCATTATGAGTTGCCAAATTGCATGTGCACACAATTGACCATGTGTAGCTAGTGCTTCCTTGCACTCAGGGGACTATAGCCTATCTGCTGCTATAAGCTATATAGCTAGACATCACTTATTCACTAATTTCAGTGATCCAGTGCAGGTAGGCCTATAGGCTCAGCAGCTAGTTAATCTCTATTGTTCTTGTTTTTGTTTTTTTTTATCTTGGTGGGTTCTTTACTCCTAATTTTTCCTGCATGTAGCTATATTCTCCTGTGTTTCATTATCAACGCTGTTGCGTTGGGGATAATACAGTTTAATCTTATATTATCTTATCTTAAGTAGAAAGTAGCAGTGCCACTCAACTAAAAGTAGCCTACCTCAAAATCGTAATCCTACTTATGTACAGTAGGCTACTTTTTGAGAATATGTAGATATAGCCAATTGGTTACTTTCCACCACTGTGTCGTAATTTCATATGTGCTGCTTTGTGATCATTGCTCGCGTGCACAGAGCTTTCCATAGAGTACACACTACTGCTGTGCACGCGTCTCATACAGGTCAGTCATATAGTAGACGGCTCGCGGGAATTAAGGCTGTAATTTAAAAGATAGTTTGCCTTCGGTAAACGGAGCTATTTAAAACATGCAGACTCCGTAAAACTAATTCAACGAATACTTAACATGCGGCAACATTTTTTATAATAGTACACAGCTGTAAGAGAATTATAACCAGCACTTTGAGAGTAACGTTAGCACGCAATGTTACCCTTTGAGACCTAGTGACATCTAAACGCTCCGCCCAGCTGGAAGCGAGAGGACGATTTCGGAGTGATAACTGCTTTTGGAAGTCAGTCTGCTGCACCGTCTGCTCGTCTGCTGTGGTTAGTTTATTTTCAAGACTTTTCATGTCTGGCCGCATTTTGTTTACGTCTTCCCGTCGCTTTACGGACCGTCTTTTTCAGTCGGTAATGCTCGGTATTATCAGTTGGTCGGCGTTGACATCGTGACAGTCACAGTAGCTTCTGGCTATAACCTTAAAGTGGAAGTATTTCATCGAAATGCGAGGAATTCACAGCATATTGTGTGTCTATTTTCCAGTCAGCTTGTCTTAATTGTTACAGGACTCAACATAGCACAGAACAGACTGGATATTAGTATGTAAAGCGTAAAGCTTTTTATTGAACTTGTGTAATGACTATTACGACGGGCTAGCTATCACTTCATCAATAAATCATAACGTCCAAAGAAGCGGAAAGTGTAAGATGATCTACCTCTACTAACTTTTCCAACATGTTATTCACAAGACAACGTCAACGTGGACTGCTTGCTGACCCATTGAGGCTGTAACATGCTTTTAACGGTATAATTCAGGTAAGTGCATGCATATATCAGGTTACATAAGTCCTGTTGATTGTGAATTATGGGAAAACAATTAACTTATTGTGTTAGCAATAAACCTTCATGTAGTAATACATGTCCTCATTTCTCTGTGTGGTTAAAGAACATGTACTATGCATTTTAAAATTAAACTAATGAAGACAAACAACACCAAAGAGCCTTTGATGACGAAGTCTTTCTCAGTGATGCCCAGTGAGGCAGAAAAGGCCATGTTTTCTAACGGAACATCACCCCCCCAGTCATAACATGCCCTGGAAAGAGTTACTGTACCATAAATGAGGATGACCATGCCTTTATGTAATAAGCATACAAAGTCACTTATGTAACAGATTTAAACAAAACTGTGCACACTGATCTCATAATGTAGATACATTGGAATCTGTATTTCTGCTTGACAAGTGTCTCACCATGTCACACAGTCCATTTGTATGGCTCAGTAGTTAATACTTGAGGGGAACTCAATCTTGTTTGAGATACACCGTGGAGATGTGTGTTCCTCATGCACATGTCAGGATTAAAGGGTAACATAAGATGACTCATGAGCCTTCATGCTCCACTCAGACAGGAGTTCAAATTTAACCAGGGTTTTTATACCATGCAGTGCAGCCTCACATATTCATATTTTTGTACCACAACTGAAGTTGCTGTCAGTCAAGTCTCATAACTATGTGTGTGTGTATACCATTTTAGGCTGTGATCTATTACAGCCCAGACAGTGAAAAGCGCCATGGCATCAACGTGCCAGTGCACATTAGGATAAGGCATGACTGATTGCCCTTAGTGTAAGTGAGATGGACACTTCTTGGGTGTTCCAGTGTTTGGGTGGGGTTACACACACACACACACACACACACACACACACACACACACACACACACACACACACACACACACACACACACACACACACACACACACACACACACAAATCTATGTGTGTGTTCATCAGGCACCTGTTGGCATAGGTCCTGGAGCGCTGAGGGTGTGTTTACAATCTGATTCCCCCCAACAACAGCTGAATGTCTCCACTATGTGCCTGCCTGCTGAAGACCCCCCAAATTGCAGTTCAATATGTGAGGGTTGTCCCTGTTGTCTGCCTGCCTTGTGTGCCCTAACCGTCATCGTCTAGCTATGCGTGAAGATACACTTTATACACATTACCCTGTGCATAGTAGTCATTCCAAGGCACTGTAATGCCCCTTAAGAGCAACCTTGAGGCCAACAGATAAGATGTGAAAGTGTGCTTCCATGATGCTAAAAGTGAATACAAGTTTACAGCACAGAGAAGTGTTGAGTTATTTGTATGGCAAGGCCAGAAATCACAGGCTAAGGGATTCCGTGTGGAGTGTTAACTCTCAAACCGTCACACATGAGCTGTCTGTGTCCTTTCCACTGAAGGTGTTGTAATTACTGTATATTGTCGTTTCTTTCTGATCTCATTTATTGGAACAATACAGAGTGTTTATTTGCACACGCTCCACCCTACTGACTACAGTTAAAAAACAATGAGGGATCTAGCTGAGTACTTAAAATTCCCAGAGATAGGTCATTCAGGATAATGCATTGCTTATAGTTTTGTGCAGTTTTCATGTGCCAGTTATGCTCAGAGCCTAGTGACTTGATTTGACTTTGACTTTTCTCTGATCCTTCTTGCCCTCTACTCTCTCTGTATGTGGCCTATCATTAGAGCTATACTTAGCCATGCTTATCAGTTCCCTCGGTAAGACCACAGATGTTTAAGGGCTTGGAATAGCTCAGTGTAGCAGAGTGTAGATACAGGATCTCAGATGCACTGACACAGGTCAGAAATTGACAGGCATTTGGGGCAAAAATGCCTTTAAAAGATCAAAAAATGTCCTTTCAATAAAAAATAATGAATGCTCTAATCTACAGGAATACTCTTTGATGTTGCCTCATTCAGATTTTACTACACGATTGACTTTCATGTGTCTGTGGGAGACTAGGCGAATGAAGTACCCTGAAGTAGTAGACATTTTAAAGGTAGTAATGAAACATGACTGTTGACCTAAACTACAGCATAAATAGGTCAATAGGGAATAGATAGTGAAAGATGGCATGGTTGAGAAATGTACTTACACCGTCAAGCACCTCCCTGATTTGTGTAAGATTAAGAGTGACGTTTAAGTGCATTGACATCAACTTTTTAGTCACCATTTTTATCAAGAGTGATTCATAATACATTTATTTGCGCTGTGATAGTGGAACAATTTTTAACGGTTTTATCATAGCAGATCATAGGTTGTGTACAACTGATGTTGGTATGTAGAGCTCCTACATACCCATGGTACACTCACACAGGTGTTCTCACTTTGCCTGATTAGACCTCTTGTCTGGACTGTGTGGGAATGTACACAGACTGTGCTTGATGACGTCCTACTTCCATCTATTACCTACATCTCTGGCCAATATACCTGAGAGGAGGCCTAATAAGCTATGAGTGAAAACACCTGTGTGAGTGTGCGTGGTAGGGCTGCACGGCATTGGAAGAAAACGGACGTATTTTTTTTCCTGTGATATATATTGCGTCATTTTTACAAGATGACATAAATAGCTCTATTTGGAAATAATAAATAATTCTCAACTACTGGGGTGATTTTGTAAGGGAGTGCATCTACATAGAAAATAACAATGAAAAAGGAACTTTTCTTATGTGAACCATTCTTTGTTGAACTTTAATGCTTTACAAACACCAAAGCAAGTAAGCGCTGTGACTAATCTTCTGAAGAGATTTTGGAGAGGGAATATAGGTAGAAATACACTGATTGACTGACCTGACACCATTGTATTCATATAATACTATCAATCCAGAGAAAAGTGAATTATATTAATAATGCATGCATATTGCTTCCTCGAAATTTCAGGTTGTGGTCGACTAGCAGGGCCTGCTTTGGTTGTTTGATAAATTGATCAATATTTATTGTGATTGGTGGTTGGCTGTGCATGCAGAGCCTGCATGTCACGCACTAGCAACAAACTGTATCCAAGAACACTTCACTGTACAATCAGTGTAAATTACATTATATCAGACACAGACTGCTGTTGTAGATTAGTGTTACGTTTCCAGTGTCGCGGCTCTGAACCTTAATGTTAGTTGGGACAGAGCCATTGTTTCCTTAGGCTAACTTTATTAGCTTCAGCCTGGCTGGTAGCAGCTTTCTGCGGTGAAAAGGGGCCGTGATTACGTTGCATTAATCAGGTGATTTAGTTTGTCTTTGCAGCAAACATAAAAAACTGACTACTGTAGCTTCACTACCCATGGAAAAGCATGTGCATCACTGTGTCAGCGGCAGCTGTCGCTTACAGTACTTTTCTACACAGCCTCACTTCACTTCCCATAACAAACCCCGTTACGTCACATACACACGTTGCCCACATGCCCACCTGTCTTAAAGGAGAAGGGTCGGCCGGTAACAATCATGTAAAAGCAGCAAAGGAGTTGTAGCGTCAACATCGCAACGTCCTGCGATGTGACTATCGTGCACATTGCGATGTAGACGATGAAACAAAATATCAGCCCTAGTGCGTGGCCTTAGCCTGTTTGACACCAGTCCCTTCTCAGTTGTAACTGAGAGTGGGTCCGGGAAAGCTTAATTCACAGCTCATTTCCAAAGGGGCGTCACCAACGGACGCTGCTCAAATGCCTCTGCGCACAATTGGATAGTCCTTCAATCAATCAGACCAACCATCCAGATGACGTAGCAGCAACAGTGGCATCAATGGGTTGCTACGCTTTGGTGGCCGTCACGTTGAATGTAAACAAAAAGCTGCTTGCCATCGCTGCACTATCGTCATTGTGTAAAACCCTCAACGGTTGTGATTGGTGCCTCGATTTGGAGAAATTGGAAATGGGCTTGAATGGGCTCTTGGCCAGACTGACTTGCAGAGCAAATCTCGTATTTGCCGGAAATTCGTCAGGGTTTTCCCAGGCTAGCGTGGCCTTTAAGTAGAAATGAATGAGAGAAATGGATAATCTGTTTATACATTAAGCAATTAAAGACAAGCACTTTCATCACATTAATAAGTCATTGATGCATTGTTTCTTTATTGACAGTACTTTATATGATGTTTGAACTAAATACTTTTTTTGTGAAGAAGAAGAAACTTTATTATTTGTCACATACAATCGTAAAGTACAATGTAGTGAAATTTGATCTCTGCATTTTACCCATCCTAAGCATTAGGAGCAGTGGACAGCCACATACAGCATCCGGGGAGCAACTTGGGGTTCAGTGTCTTGCTCAAGAACCGCCAATCCTGTGGTTGAGGACCACCCACTCTATCTCTGAGCCACAGCCTAACCATACTGTTTCTATGTTGAGCGCAGAAAGCACTGCGTATTCAGTACATTGTTGCACTTGTTAGCATGTCAGCTTTCATTGTTGCTCATATCAATTTATGTGACATAAATAAAGTGCAGTAG
This sequence comes from Gymnocephalus cernua, assembly GCA_023631565.1. Taxonomy (NCBI): domain Eukaryota; kingdom Metazoa; phylum Chordata; class Actinopteri; order Perciformes; family Percidae; genus Gymnocephalus; species Gymnocephalus cernua. Next base: position 11,363,035 of record CM042437.1, on the reverse strand, counting down.
CCTATATGCCCCCTCTTCATCCAGTTCCTCTGTATCTTATTCGTTTCTAGTAATTGCATTGAGCTTGCACTACACCAGGTCGGAGGGTCGCTTTCTTTAAAACCTTTACATCTCATTCAATAAGCCTTCAAGGCTTTGAATCATGTGATATTATTAGTCTTTATGTCCTTGGGATCAGGCATTGGACATCTAAAGCCCCTTTTCCACTGGGCAAAAAAACAGCTAACACCCACCAAAATCTGGCTTTTGTCTTCAGTTAGAAAGGTTCAAACCCGCTTTTATTCTCGGGACAAATGAGTCGGTCACGAGTTCCAGGTATTTATCGGCTCCAGCTCCAAACAGCAGTGATAGAAACATGACACCCGGGTGGACACGCTGATTATTGCCCCTTTTTCCGGCATGAAGCTTTGACTCAGTCAGTAATTGCTGTCATCTCAGTCAGTAAATGTAACCAAACTCCGTTAACGTGCGACCATTACCTTCTGTGGTTTGCATATGAAGACAGAAAGCGCACCTGTGGGTTGTATTTCTTGCCACTGCTAGGGACGCTTATTTATGGAACGCTCCTCGTCAAATGGTTTAGACGACTTATTGCGTTAAACATGACACACCAGAACAAAAAACAGGCATTCTCGTCTACTGGCAATTGGGTTTTCCCATGTTTAAAAAAACCTGCATATAGGTGTTAATTTGGGTGGAAAAAGGGTATATGTGCTGGAGATTGTGTCCTGTGTTTTGATGGTGAAAGTTTGCTTTCAGAATCTCTGCACAAACACTGCTGAGTCACTCAATCACAATATGTGACCTGCTGCAATCTGCATGCATCTGTTCAAAATGTTCAAGGTGTTTTTTCTCAGACGGGATGGTTTGTTTCCAGTGCACTGCCCAATTGTTAAAACGTTTCCTTGTTCTCATGTTACTGTACCAGTTTCATTTGGCACATTGCCTCATTTTGGTCACTCAGTACTGCTACATTATTGTCACTTCTAAACTTCCATTATACCCAGGTTAACATATGGTATTTCTTGTGAGTTTAAGCTCAGGATCTGATGGCTGCGGTGTTATGAGACTGTAGTGACATTTGACTCATTATTACTTTTGTCCGGTAGTTCGAAGGCAGAAATGCTGTCCCAAATATCTACGGGGTTACCTACACAGCCATGAAGTTGATAGTCAAATACTGTGTTTGCATGGCAGGCTCAACTGCCGCATCTTACATCCCCATATAATGGACTTCATTGTGTTATGGTGCCTTTTCTGTGCTCAAAACAATTTACCCAGCAGGGGTATACAACCACCACCAATGAGTATTCAGCCAGTTTATCCCAGAAGGCTCCTGAGGTGAATAGAAAGGTTACTCTTTTGTGTCAGACACTCTTTTGGATAAGTTCCCATCTAGTTTTATCAGTTGGCCAAATATTTCTAAACCCTGTGAAAAATTGGACACAAAGGCATGACATGGATGTTAACCACCAACTGTGGCCTTATGTGATATGTGGAGGCCTTGTTCTCACTGGCCTCATGTGACTTGATTTGCCAGTTACTGTACAAATGTGCTCCCTTGGAAAATAATAGACATTAGCCTGATAGAGTGAATGGAAAGAAGAGAGGCACAGGAAAAGAGGGAAGTTGGGCACAGAGGAAGTAGCAGTGTATTGTCCATTCACAGGACAAAATCCACCAGGAACATGATCTGTTAAAAGCATATTTATTAGACTATGTTTCATTTTCAGGGCCTTAACATTAGGTTAATTCTCTCAAAAGTCAAATGTTCTCACCTCTCATGACAGGCCTGTGTTTTGCATTGTAACTTGTGGCGATAAGGAGTGAGTCAGAGTTACCATAGGTTACATCAACTACCCAATAAACAGCACAGTGGGTAGATAAGCTGGAAATGTTTCAGATGAACTGACATGTCAGTGTAAAGAAAAGCCGTTGATACTGTAGAGAAAGTGATGTAATTGTTCTGGAAAGAAAAGTTTGGGGGAAGGCAGGTGGTTGCTGAACTGCCCATAAACTCTGCATGCGACCCTGAGTCCTAGTTGCTGTATAAATGTTGGTCCATGTGTGGTTCTGTTCATGAATCATGTGAGAAAACAAGCTTTTAAAGGATTTATATTTCACTTAAGGGGCTGTGATAGCGGTGCATAATCCTATGTATGTGCCTTTTGACATTATGCATCATCTAAATGTTTTTGTGTATATAGGGTTAAATCAAAGCTTTGATCAGACTCAACCAATCAACCAATATGTCCCTGAGCAAGACGACCTCTGACATATATAGCAATTGTAAGTCGCTTTGGATAAAAGCGTCAGCTAAATGACATGTAATGTAATGTTTGTCTATCTTAATAACATCATAAAATATGCTTTCACAACAGCATGACTTACATCTTGTGTGTTTCTGATATACATTCCAAGAGATATTTGCAGCTTATCAAGTAATGTTTATCTGATGTTTTGCTATGCTACTTCTGTGCTGAAGATACAAATGTATTAAAGTGATCTCACACATCCACTTGCTCAGTCACAATGTGGAGTTGCTTTATGGTCATGTTACATTCACATGCAGTCTTTGATAACGAGGTTAGATCATAACTGTTCACCATGGGATATTTTGAGTTGAAACCAAGGTGGATCTTATATGATAGTGTAATCATGATTGTTAGGAATGCAAATTGTGATGGCTTTAATTTAAAGAAAAACACATACCGTACTTTCTAAATTCCTCTTGGGGAAATTCGTTGTCTCACGCACGCACGCACGCACGCACACTCGTGCACACACACACACACACACACACACACACACACACACACACACACACACACACACACACACACACACACACACACACACACACACACACACACACACACTCCTTAAGACATGCTACTAACTATTATTAGCTACTAACTACTATATATTGATTACATTTAGCATTTTAGGCAGTATTTCGATATATATTTACATGGAATCAAATGATTCGCTGGGCGTACCAGTTGATGAAAGGGAGAACAGGGTGAAAAATGCTGGCTGTGTTTTATATAATTGTTATTCACTGTACAATTGGATATGATTTGCAAAATTGAAAACCAATAAATATATAAATGATTAATGATTTGATTAGTCAGAAGGAGGACGTCAATGGGAAGTCCATAATGCCCTCTAAAAACAGTTTGCTAACACAAATTGATTGAAACACAAATAATGTATTTTATTACGAAAACGTCGGCTCTCTTAATTTGAATAATGTTACTTACATCATTATATGCCTACGCTAGTTAAGCAACACATCTATATTAACATCACATGCCTTTAAAAAAAATCAGTGGCAATCAATGATTCCCAGCCATTGCACCATGGATTTAGTTCAGGTGAGAGAGTTTTATCTTTCAACTAAATGAGTACATTGTTGTCAGCTGTTGTTTTCTGGTCATGCTCCTCTCTGTCATTTTTAATGGAGATTCCTGTTTTTGCTTTGTCTATCACTACTTCCTGTCTTTTTTGTGTGCTGATCACATCCCTGTTTTTGTGCTCTATTGTAATCGTGATAGGTATCTCACAGGGTTTCCCCCAGAAAAGTTTGTTTAGCCCGGTCGCAAGTGTCTTTTTTTCAACGAGGGCTCGGCTGGGGCCAGTCACAGACTGATGGCAGCATTAATGTAGAGCCCAATAGTTTCTGTGATAACAGAATCATGGAAGAAATCGCAAAATTGAGAATTTAAAAAAGCTATAAGAAAGATTCCATAGGGTCCTACATTAAGTCAGTGCTAAAAGCTATATGACTAGATCTTTGTTTCCAACCGAGCCTTCCCACTGTAAAAACGTCTTAAAAACGTCTTAAGAATGCATTAGGCACAGTCTGGTGGAGGGAAACCAGGCTTGCAATATAATGGGGGAAACCCTGTCTCTCTTGTGTGATCCATCAATATAGGAATTTCTGTGGTCTCAGTGAAGTTTAATTATGCTTCAAAAAGAAAAGTAAGCGTCGGGTTGCTGTCTGCCCTGCTGTCTGCCCTGCCGTCGGCTCTCATATACTGTACATAAACTACTCTAATGACCTTGCTGACAGTGATTGACACCTGCGCTGTTGCTTGGTGGCACTTATCAGCCTTACTAGTTCTTGTGGCCAATCAGAAGGTGAGAATTAAATGAAGCTGTCAAATGCACTGCAATCTTCCCACAGTGTGGTTCAAGTGAAGGTCATAGATGGGAGAGGGAACTGATACTTGCATGTCTGTCTATTCTTGCCGTACACATACACTTAAAATCGTGAACAATAAAGCAGAGAGAGGAGTGATGTTAGGAGAAATGTGATTATGGTGATAGGATTGTGGACAGATGGGCTGCTAACAGTGAAGATAATTAGATTCTGCCAAGTCCTGTCAAGACTTCCACTGCTCAGCATCGCACCTCAGAAATAACACAGCAGCAGAGGTATTCTTAATGATGAGTCATGGTGGATGATGAGGACTTTTTGAGGGTGTTTCTGTGTCGTGACTAGTCAGTATGACTCATTTTGGTTCAGGCTTTCTTTGTCACTACTGTATCTTGGTTCTGTACATAAGTATATCCTAAATTAATGTAGCACCAAAAATATAATAAATCCTTCCACCATTCAAAGTTGCAGAGAAAGAATACCAATATTCATACATGTTTAACAGCTTACTTTGATCGAGGCTTGTTAAAAGAAGCACAACATGAAGCAATTTTAAAGCTGAAATCCTTTGAAACCCTGTGTTTTAGCCTTTATTTTATTGTTGCTGATGTGGGTTGGATCAGACTGTGATTTATCTGTGCATGTGACACTTGTAAACAGGAGATATTGAAGAACTGGCAGTGCTCGTATGGTTTTACAGCTGGCACTTAGCTGAAAACGGTTGACTGAGTGGAACCATTTTGCTGTCAACCCTGAAATGAGTCGGGGAAATTGAACTTACATTGAATCTTTACGAGAACCAAAGAACAGAACAACAACAACAAATTCCTCCTTACTGGAGTGACTTTTCAAAGACAGCAGAGTGTTTCCCTTTATTTTTCTCTCTGGTGGTATCATGACATTATAGGGCTGCAGTATGCACACTGAAAATTGCTACTTTAGCTTATTGGTTAAAATATCTTGAGCCGGAAGTATTATATGGCTTTAGTCTTTGTACCATATTGTGAATAATCTGCTACACTGCTACTTTTCCTGCTGGTAATTTCTTTTGTACTGGAAACGAGTCCTTGTTATGTTTTTAATTTCTTCTTTTATTGTATGTTCCCCCAAAACAAAAGTTATTTTCACCTCTCCTTTCTTGCAGCACACTGGGTGTGGCTCCTAAAAGATGCCTTATTAATATTAAACACACCCATAAAGGCTCTGTTCTCCCCACCCATATACCCATCGCCACACACCACAGACGTCACATTGCGCAGGCACACATGCAAGGAGAGAGCCAGCCAGCAGACAGATCACGGTCTTCCTGTTCCTGTGCTCTTCTATCTTTTGGGAGCTCCCTTACTTTCAGTTTAGATGATGGAGGAACCAGAGTGACATGGCAGGGCGTAGCTCTTATCTTAATGATTGACTCTGGGATGAAAATGATTGGAGTAGTCAACATAAGTTCTCAGAGTTAAGGTAATATTTTCTTATCTACTTTTCTGTGGTACATTATGAGCCAACAATGTGATGGGACATTGTGTCTGTATGTGTCTGTGTGCTTGTGGTGGTCCAGTATACTACCACATGCAAGGTTAACATACTGTTTTTAATGTAGCAGGTTGCCACACCTTTTCTCCACCTCTCTCTACTCACTGTTTCCTCTGTTGCTCTCTGCCATTTGATCTACCACATTTGGTATATAGCATTACCAAACCCTCTATGCTCTCATTGGATTTGCTTTTGTAAGCATCAGTGCAGCTCAGCCCAGTATTGATTTCACTCAATACACATTAGCATTGTTTCAGTGTTGCTTTCATCCCTGTCTCATTCTATTAGCCTGCTCTAATGGCACTCTGTTAATCTCTTCAGGGACAGAGCTGTGGTCCACTACTGCTCTGTCCAGATGACTGGCCTAGTTATTACTCCAGCGGGACAATGGACTCAATGGTGAATATATGTCAATGAAGCCGCACTTTGGTTTAGATTCATAGGAGCTAAGAATGTCCTTTGGGTTGTATTTGATTGTCAGGTTATATTTATTATGATATAATCCATTCTCAGATTTGAATTAAATAGGCCTACATATTTTCTCATTTTAAAATGTATCTGTACTCTGGTTGGTTGAAACAAGCCTTTGGATTTGTTGAGAGTCTTCACTGACAAGAGTGAAACAGCTCTGAGATAGTAGTTATAATGTGTGTCTGAGGTGGTACTTGTCTCAGAGTGGAGCCAACTGGATGACACACTAGGCTCTTCAGACAGGGGTTATATAACTATTGATCCATATTATTGATTAGTTTGGCGCTAGACTGGCATTGCAAATTAGCTTTGGCTATAAATGCTTTGGTGTGTGGCATTGGCTTATATGCTACATGTCCCTTTACAAATAAACATTAAAATAATTGTTATGAAAGATACATTAGAAAAGGTACAGAGAAGTTGCAAGTTGCAACTGCCTTCCATGTCATACTAAGAACGAACCACTTCATCTTTTCTCGCTCATTCCATCCATCCATCCTGACCCTCCCGCTGTATGTTTTTCCCACTGTATCTTCCTTTCTTCAGTTATCTTCATTATGTAGCTTAACCACAGTCCATGTGGATTACAGTTGCTCAGATATCCCAATTTTCTATTCAAAAGAGAAAACTCTTTGCTTGTTCAGTCATTTTTAACCTGTGCAAATACGAACACTGCTGTTGTGTTTAGAAAGCTATTCTGAAAATCTAACTATAAGCTACAAATTACTCTACACAGGAAATAGTTACAGCAGCAGGACAACAGAGAAAACAGTAGTCAGCCTCAGTCTGTCAAACTGTTTTTCTTTGTCGAAAAATATGACATCCCAAAGTCACACTCATTAAATATGTGGCATGTGCTGTGTGAAATAGCACTGCTCTTTTTTGCTGAGAATGAACTTCATAAGTGTGTTCCCTTTTTATGATGTTCACAGGTGGTCTTTATTTCTGGTCAAGTGGCCCACCTGTGCTTTTAAACACTTTTTTTGTTTTAAATCTATCTGTTCTTTTAAGATTATATTTTATTTAAGGGATCAATCCTCCCAAAGTTGATTGTCACATTGTACTAAAATGACAAATACATTAACAAGATACAAATGTGATGCAATGCTTTGGAAATTAGTTGGCAGTAATGTATACTGCAATATTATACAGTATAACAGTTATCAACATCTGGTATACAATACTACCAGTAAGGTACTCATGTTTACCCATCATTTTAAGTTTTTGATATTGTTTGCCGTTTTCATTCTAAAATACTATAGAAAGGTGGATTGTTTTTTAAATAAGGCATCCCTTACTCTGGATCCTCCTTTAGGGTTTTTCGCAATCTGAATAAAATTCTCCCCTTACCAATCTTTCAAAATTGAGTGAAGGAAAGGTAGGAGGGGAAAGATGGATCTAGCCTGGCATTCTGATATTGAGAGATGGTGCTGAGACTTTGTAATGATTGGGAACTATGAGCATTTGGAGATGGGGACAGACAGGCTGTGGGGATACACAGCAGGATAGGGGATTTACTGTGTGTAGTAGAGCACCTCCATTCATGCGTAGCCCCAATGACCCAATAGATCATAGCCCTCGGCCTGTCACATCCTATCTGCATCCATCCTGTTACTCCTGAAGAATGCATCTCTGTAGTGTGTGTGCAGGTCAAAACTGAAAGCTTTGCAGAGGAGTAATGAACGACTTATTCTTGCAGATCCGATTTTTCAGCCTTCCCCCATCTCTGCCAGGTGCTTTCTGTCTTACTGTCCTCTGAGTTGGAAATAAAGTAAGACCAAATAGTCTCACTGGCAGACAGACAGAAAACTCCCATTCTCTGTACAAACAGGGATCACTGCTGAGATGCTGAATTGCAGGTTAGCAGATCTCTGTAGGAAACGTCTGCCTGAAGTCCTGTCTCTCTGTCTCTCTCATTCTATTTATTTAACGGTATCTGTCTTTCTCTTTGCCTCTTCTTGTTGTAATCATTTCTCCTCCCTCTCCTGCTTCTTTCCTTTCAGTGTGTGTACTATTAGTCTCTCTTGATTGGGAGTAAAACCATGGAGAAACCATGCATGCACTGGGTGATATTGGATGTTAATTTGGGCTGTTAATCTGTTCTATTACAGACAAAATCTATAAAACAGAGAGGTTTTGGGACATCAAGCTACAACTGTTTATTGCTGTTCAACAATTTTCATTGCAGTGAAGAATTCAGACCAGAAAACAAAGATAAACTTAATTATTGAAACTATCTCTGAAGACCTCAATGTCGAACCAGATTAAAATGAAATCAACAGCACTGAGGCTTGTTAGAGGGTTTCTCATTGCAGTGTAGGCTACATCATTTGCTTTCCATGTAATATGTTTTCACAATACAAGTATGATTATAACCCTGGGCTGTGCTGGACTTTTCTTTACATTATTTTTTCATTTTGTTTCGTCGTTTTGTTGTGCAGTGCAGAGCCACAGAAGGAGCATTGCTGGCCTTGGTTAATATGGGGTTTAGTGCAAGCCTTGTACTTGATGTTAGTGAAGCTCTGATATATTTATCTACAGTACTATACTCTGGGGGGAGGGGCAGGCCTTCAGATATGAGAGTTTGACAGATGGCCTGCACATTTTACTGCCCTACCTCTGAATGTGTGTCAGTCAGTTGGGATCTTGTTGTTTATCTGTGGTCCTCTTGAGCTGACCTGTGTCTTTGTATTAGTATTAGGGAATAGGGCTGGATATCAACCATATTGTGTCTGTAGCACTGAGTAACAGAACCATACAGTCATTTACTGAAATTTGGTCAGATACTTATTTTCTGATTCTTAGACAAGCTATTTACTCAAATAATATTCAAATAATAATTTAGTATGTTTATTTAGGCAAAATGCTTGTATGGTTGTTAATGTTAAGATCAAGCATTCACTGATGTGCGAACGTGGCAAGTTTGGCTTATTTTGTTAAAATAATATATACATTTTAATGTATTAAAATGTATTAAATACTCTGCAATTTAAGGTAACTTTAACAGCATTGTTTTGGGCATTGGTACCAAAACATTGGTATTGTATAGGCACTAGTATTGATGAATCAATACTAGTACTCAGCTTTATACCTGGGCTCTGATGATGTGACATTAGTAGGCTACTGATTTTCCATTAGAAAAAATACAAATTTGCTTAAATGTAGAGAAAGCTAATGTCATATATACACGTTGATCTCTGACATCTCAGATCTTTGTTTGTTTTTTACTTCTCTTTCATGATCCTACTAGTTGTATTATTTGAGCAACTGTTAAATCAGAGGGTCGTGCATATTTCTTTTGTTTGCTGTTGCAGTTGATACAAAGTTGAAACTGTTGAGATTACTTTTCATTGACTGCACCTCTGTATATATGCAGCAGGCCAATAATTATAACAAAGCTATAATATGTCAAGAATAGAAGCTGTGGATGTGGGATTTTTTCATGTGGACTTAAGTAAAAAAACATCAAAGGAAACACCAGTACTGCAGTCTGATATCTTCCAGTGGCTGGGTGATGAGTGAGATGACCCAGATGAATAAACATTTGCCACAGCAGTGTGTGGATTTGCGGCTTTGTAATAGTGATCTGCCACACTGGATGTGAATAAAACTTTGAGAGGTTCTGGGGCCATTCACAGTGGCGAAAACCCCTAATCTAATTGCTACCCATTAAACACACATAGACACACACAATCACCGCCCCCTTCCCCGGGGCAAAGAGGCTTTGGTTGCCCTGCCTGCACATGCTGACCTGATTTTGTGTGTAACTGTGTTTTAGTGTTTGTGCCCATGTGTGTTTTTGAAGCAGCTTAGGATGGTGGCATAGCCAGACTTCTGTGTCAGTGGTAAGTGTGTCTCTTTGATTGTAGACACACGTGTCTGCATGGGAATGTGGGGCAGTGTGGTACAGAGTTTATTTTTATTTTTTTTACAGAATAGGAGACCCACATTGTAACACAACACCCCTCCCCCACCCTTCAAAAGTTGATGGATTATTGCTCTAGTATCTGCCTTTGTGTCTTTGTGCCAATTTGTCAAAGGATCCACTCACATGGGAGCATGCATTTTTAAAAGGTTAATTAACAGTTGTGAATATTAATATTATTTGATGCAACAACAATTTGGTTGAGGGCAACAGTCTACAAACTGTTGTAAGTAACTTCTTTGCTCCCTCATGGAGATGCATCACTTTTTGCTAACCACACCAGCCATCTGGATCTCAGTAACTTTCCTATTCATAATCTTCCAGCACTAGCCAGATGGATCACGCAGGTGCACCACCAACACATGTACACTTGTCACATGGCTGATTGGAATTGAATAAATTTAACAATGAGTAGCAGGAAACAGCCCTATGTTCTTCCTCCATTGGCTTTACATGTTGTACATCCTCCATTCACAATTCACAGTGTGCTGGCCACCTTCCCAGCACTGGTTTCCCCTTGTCCCTCAGGAACTTTCTATCCGTTGGCCCATTCTTTTGTTGGCCAGGCATGTTGGTGCCATATCCTCTAAAATCCGTGCCAGCTACAGGTCATGTCATGTGTGAAACTCTTAAAATATTGAAGCTCATCATTATATTAACTTCTCATTAAGAATGTACTGTTTGTTTCTTTTATTTACCCTCAGTTTTGGGAGATTTTATGTTGCAATTACATGGTCTTAAACAGATCATAACAAACACACTATTCTGTTTCTGGCACTGGATTTAGTTTATACATTTGCTGTTTTTTTAATAGAGTCACAGAGACAGCAGATATGTCATGTGTGATTGGAATATGTGGTCATGTACCAGTTGCATAAAGACAATTCATTTAGCCCTCCCTCCAATATGTCCCTCCCGTGACCACGGGAAAGCATTTGCCAGACTTGCCGTGACAAAGTCTCAAGTCGCCCTGTAAGCTTGCCAGATTAATCCCTAATGCTTCTCACAGTCACCGATCTTTAAAAAGAAGGCAGACATGATCACTGCAGCAGGTGGACAGGACTACCCTTTGTATTGTTACTGTGTCTGAGTGCGTTTGCTAATGTGTGTTTTTCAACTACATTTTACTTTCTTCTTTCACTTAATCTATAATGGAACTTTTCATAGTAGTGGTTATTGTCACAGACAGAAAAGCAAATCTCTGTACTATATTACCAGTCAAAGTTAATAGCTGCTTGTCAGTGTCCCAAGTCAAATAGTGCACACATCTAATCATCTCCTGTGCTGTCTTTTTGTGTATTCTTTCTCTAGTTGAGTTATTACACATTCATCCATGCCTTTGTTGGCATCTAATGGAAGAGAAAGCATCCATCAGGTCTCCCATGGTATCCAGATTGCCTAAATTCGGTGGACGCTCCTCGACTGGTGGCGCTAGCCCCTTGTCCAATGGTTCCACACAGCCAACCACCCCTACCCAGGATGGTAAGACCACTCCCCCTCCACGCCTAAATGGCGTAATCTGTGCCTCTCCTTTTTCCCTGAAATGGAAGAGAGATGATGGGACAATCCCCACTGGCGTCACCACCCCCACCAGCCCTGGGGATGGAGTTGAAGACAAGGCTCAGATACAGCTTCCCTCATTGGCAAAGGAGGTAAAGAATGGCTTTCCTGCGACACCCAAGATGCGAAGATCAGGTGCTTTCATGGTGGCGGTCTCCAGTCCCAAGGCCATCCCCAAGCAATCCTTGATGATGAGTCCTAAAGTGGGGACCAAGCTAGGCCAAAGCCCACTAAACGTAAGTCCTAAAAAGGGCCATAATGGCTCCAGCATTCCTGCTCGAACAGGGTCAGAGTCCCGTCTTGTGCGTCCAAGGTTAGGATCGAGCTCTCCCAGAAGCAGCTCTCAAGACAGCCTGTCCCAGTCCAGTGACAGCCTTAAGACCTTGGCGTTGGACAACATGGTGCGTTCGAACAGCTTCACTCACTTCAAGCAGATTCCCTCGCCCACCAGCCAGCCTATGACACGGTCTTTCTCATTTAACCGTGCTGTGGAGCTAGCCAAGCCTCTGGCAAACACTCAACTTCGACCTCCTCGGAGTAGTTTCCTTAAACCCCCTCAGCTGAGCAATGGAAGAGTGGGTTTAGGACTGGGGGTCCTGAATGGCAGCCTTGGAGGTTCAGGAGGTCTATGTGGAGGACTGGGAGGACTTCAGTACAGTAGGACTTCTTCAGCTGCCTCCTCTCTGCCCACCCTCTCGATCTCCCCAGCACCCACTACTCCCAGTGCTCTAAAGAAGCCTCTGCTCCCCAGTAGTGTGCTGACCAAATCATTGGGCAGCAGTGGAGGGTCTTTGGGCTACAGGCTGTCTCGATCTGGGCAGGCCAAGCAGCAGAAGCCACTTTTTCCAGGAAGGGTCAAGGGGGATATAAGACCTTCAGCTGCTTCTGAATGTGCAGGGCTATTAGGGATAGCAAAAGACATTGAGCAAACTGTTGAAGCTGCTAAGGCAGACTCACACAGTGACAGTGATGGAAGCTCTGGAGGAGAAAAAGGAGGAGGAAGTAGTATGCTTAGGAAGAGCTCTGGCCAGACAGCAGGCGAGACTCTGGAGGACATGTCCTTGTCTTCTGCTTCATCTCTAGACAGAGGCGATACCAGTGAAGAGTTTCTAGACGACTTTGACTGTGTGGGAGATGTGTTCAGTGATGGTGACCTGCCTGACAACAGGAAATCTGGCAGCACTACTCAAACCCGCCTACAAAGCTTTCTCAATGAGACCCTTGATTGGGACACTATGGATCTGGCAGGTAAATTGAAAAACCGAATTGAAAGAACATTCAGCTAAATGTTTGTGCTACATTTGTGTCAGTTCAGTCCTGTGTTTACTTCAGGAAACACAGAAGAAAGCCCTATGCAGGACTCCCAGGGACCACTGGATTTTACTTCAGAGCGAGGTGATGTCCTTCAGGCTTCGTCTGTGGAGTTATCGCCCTCCAACAGCTCTGGTGGAACCTACATGTGGGATGAAGATGGTCTTGAGCCCCTTGGGGGGCCTGGGCCATGTCACAGCTATGATGATTCAGAGCTCAACAGCATGGTGAGTCCCAGTTTCCAGCTTTTGATGAATTTCGACATTAAGTTCAATGCAAAAAAAAACCAACTAAAATCTGACAGAACTTCAAAATATTTGGCTGCTGGTTCCACTTATTCCCACTGCTGTCAGAAAAAAAAGATATAATCTTAAAATCACTTCGTTTGCAAGAAAATTCGATAAATTCTTTAGTCAAAGAAACTGATATTAATTAAACATGAGTGACTAGCTCACTTAATGTGGAGTCTGCCAGATAAATATTTAAGTTAAAAGTTAAAAATGTTCTGTTGATTGACTCATTGATAGTAAATCAAATATAGGTTTTAGCTCTGATACTGTATGTTTCGAAGTATATTTCAATTGTTAATTATAATATTAAAGGAAGGAAGGAAGTAAGCACTTTAGCTGTAGCGTTTGCTCATGCTCTCCACTCCTCACTTTATGTAAACTGGCAGATTGCTCTGTAGCATATTTCAGAAAGGGAAATAGGTCAAGAGCAGCCCAAACCCTTTAGCGATGATGATACGATACTAAGGCTAAGAACGTCAGAGAACACCATTGCAGCTTTAACTGATTGCTAGTTGGCAAAGAATAGGCTTTTGTGACTGAGAAGTGGATTCATTTCAGAGTACAGTCATTTTTTAGAGGGGTAGGGTTGAAAGGAAAGGGTATGGCCCCTTAAAAGTGGTCTGATTCATATTACACAAATGGACTTCTTGTAACATTTCCATGGGCACTAGACACAAGAGTTCAAGCGTCAAAAGACCAGCTCAAAAGAATGTGGGCCTGAAATATATGTTTAAGAAAACATAATGTACTTAATGTTAGCTTCAGGAGCTAAATCTAAATTACCCTCAATCACGCTCTCTAGATTCTACACTTTGAAGTAATATGATAAAGCTTATGTTTGCAAGCCCTGTAGTATCACTGTTATTCTATTATAAATTAATTCATGATATTTTTTATCTGTAACAAATGGAAATATGCGGTAGTATTCAATCTTAAGATCTTCTCTTTGGTCTGTGAGTTAGCCCAAGTGTTTGATGTGCTGTGTACAGTAATGCAGTTCTTATTTGTTATGTCATTAAAGTAAATGTTCCTTAAGGGGTTGACTTTGTTCAGCTAATAAACTTTGAGGCCATTATCAAGCACATATACTGTACTTGTAGAGCTGGTTACAACAGCAGACCTTTTTAGCATGGCAAACACTGTATGTGGTTCAATCCATTAATCAGTTCCACTTTTAAATAATTCCTCTTTCCTTTTGTAATTGGGGATTAAACGAGAAGAACAAAGGCTGAAAGGGGAAGCTAAACTGTCTAGAGGTTTCTGCCAGCTCTCATCGGCGGTTTCATGCCAAGTCCTCTCTCTCCCTGAGAGGAATGCTGACCTGGCCACCTACTGTGTGTTAATAGTCCCACTGGTCTTCGCTTTGGTTCTCTGTATTACTGTACCACAGCACCTCATCTCAGGAATGCGTAAAGAGCTTAAAATGAGCTGGATTAGAAATGATATAAGCTTTATGTGTTTACTACTTTTACCGTGTGATGTTGACACAAGCTTCAAATCACTGAAAATGTAACATGTTTATCTTGCAATAATGGATCTGTAGCAACTACCAAAGCAATAAGAAAAGGAGGAGAGAGCCTTATGTGTGTGTGCTGTGTATGTGTATGCTCTGTCTGTACAGTAAGTGCTCATTGGTGCTGTCAGTACAAGCACATGTGCTTTAGCCACGTGTATCTGATTAAGAGTCATTCAGCATGTCTTAAGGTGTGTGTGTGTGTGTGTGTGTGTGTGTGTGTGTGTGTGTGTGTGTGTGTGTGTGTGTGTGTGTGTGTGTGTAGTGTTTGTATTTTGCCATGGCATAGTCCACTTGAATCTACGTACTTAAGATGCTTTTTACATGATTTGACTGCAGTTCTACACTCAATTAGGCTATTATTATCGTACAAGATACTATCATGTATTTTGTAATAATAATTGCTGGTGATTAGAGAGATCTAAAGTCAATATCTAATGCTGTTCTACTCTACCAGAATGAAACAGCCACAGGGATACTAGTTTCTGTTTAACTAGAGGATGTTTGTTCCCTGTGACTATAACTGGAGGCTGTTATTGCATCAGTAGCATATTTCATTCCCACCCTATGCAGCAGACCCAACACCACTAGAAATCTGGAGAAATGCATGAATGCATATTTGTGGCTTGTGTGAAACCTTTCTATGAAATGTGAAAAGAAAATTTTCCCATTACAGTATGTTAAATGAGAAGAGAAATAACATCCCTTAGTCAGGTACAAATCTCTGTTCAGAGAAGAAAAGAATATTGATAATCCTTGCTATAAGAGAGGGAAAGGCATAGTGATGGCTGTTGAGTAAGTGGGAGCTAGAGAGGAAAAAAGAAGTAAAGTGGAAAAGAGTAGAAACCCAAAAGAGAAAGGGATAGACTTAGTGACTGATTGCTGATGTGAGAAGATCAGCTCTATGGGGAATCTGCCTTTGAGTTATTTAACTGAGCTATTTGATTAGAGGAAATGAGCCCACTTACTGTAATTGGATGCACTGAGCTCTCTCGATCCCACCCCGTTTTCTCCTATTTTCTATTATTATCTTTCCATCTGTTAGTGTCTCTCTCTTGCTCACTCTTCCCTTGTTTACTGAGTAAATAGTTCCTCATAATGAGCAGAAGAAAACCACCAATATAATCCTGTCACAAAGCAGCGTCTGTGTCCAAAATGATTTGTAATTCTTTCGGATTTATCCTGCATAATCTATGTGGTCTGTAATGAGTTGAGGCATCAACCAATGTGTATCACAGTTTGTTAGTAGTTGAACAAAATGCCAGTAAAGCTTCTTTCTTGGTCTTGTGCATGTGAAAAGCCTCCTGCTCTGAATTAGATGCTGGAGAAAGATATATGCAGGGTAATTAGGCCCAATCTTAATGACATGTAAAAAGGCAAGGCATGCAGTCATGGCTCTAAGCAAATAAAACAATGTAATCCTCTTTAGATAGAAAGCAACTTGTGTTTATATCATTTATGTGTAAGCAAATTCTCTGTTTGTTTCTTGTAGGTATGAGAGAATGGATGAGATATTCAGTTATATAAGCAGGTTTAGTTTGCCATGCTGCAGTGGTGGGCTCAGTCCACTTGGAGGCACTGTCCATCCTTAAGACACACAGCAAGTGTGTGCTTGCTAGTGTCCCTGGTTTGTGTGTCCCAGTATTTTTCAGGCTATATATGGCTCTATCTGCATTCGTATGCCTCTGTGCAAAATCAAGGAGTGGGTATACCTGAGTTGATAATAACATTCCCATGATGCACCATGGAGCTCATTACAGTACCAGCTTTAAAAAAAATGGCATTTTTAAATGGATGGCTACTTGTCTTAGTGACTCTTGATGTTTCCCGGGCCTCAGCGCAATTTTTCATGCAGTGCAACAGCATCAGTAGACCTGGGCACAATTTATATTCAAATGGTTGAAGTATTTTTGAGATTACTTATTTTATTTTGTCAGGCAACTCACAAGAGCTCATAATGCATAGGATACAGAGAGAAGCTGAAATAGTGGGATAGATGCTTTCTCATATTCACATCAAGGTGGACACAATAATAGCAACTAGAAACCAGTGCAATACCTCTGTGATACTTATAACCTCTGTGAGGCTTATGATGTCCGATTTTTGTAAAACTGTGTCAGAAGAATGAAATTAGTAGTTTGGCTGTAGACATTTTTGTTTGTTGTTTGTTCTATTGGATTGCTTTATATTGTTAAGTACAGCTAATATTTTCTCTCACCAAATATTTGGTCCTTCGATATAATAAAATTAAATACAACATAACTACAATCAGCCCATCTCTACCAGATTCTCATCAACCACATTAACGCTCGCAAATGTAATATGCATTATTATTTTGTACTGCATCACATTATCATCACAATGTATCGTCAGGTGCAAGGTTTTATCTTTACATTAAATCAAACTTTATGGTCAACAGATAAGTAACTGAGAATTAGTCCAACTCATTTTAATGGTAAGTTTTGGATTGGACCTGTGTCCTTAAGAACTGCTCTATTGATTTAATTGTGTATTGGAGTGTCTCTCATTATACTAAATACATTTCCCTTTCAAATTACAGCCCAGTGTCCCACCTTGCAGCATGAAACCTTGCACGGGAAACTCACGGATGTTTCCCTTTTGCATCTTACAATTCTGACAGTTCTTATTCATCCTGCTTTGGATAGCTGGCAGTTTTTTTTTGCTGTTGACATTGTCTTTATTTGACCAGTTTGTTGTTTCTCCTGTTTATGTTTTATTCATTTGGCCTTCTCCCCCTCTTTTCCCTTTCTGTTTTCCACCCAAATTCCTGGTAGTCTTGTAATCCTTTAGTTTCTCCCTTTTCCTCAAAGCTGCAGAGTTACGCTGCCTCTTATCCCTGACTTATTTATTTTGCCTCTAATTTTAGGCTTTTGGGGAGCCAGGTTGAGACAGGTCAGTTCATTAGTGTTAAAATGAGTGAGGTGCTTAAGCCTTTTGTCTGCAGAGTGCTGAGCCATTTATGGAACATGCTGCCAGTGAAGCGGCTATGCTATTGCATTAATGAGGCTTATAGCTCACCTGCTTTTGTTTGTCTTGATTTTAAATTAACAGCAGAAGCTCTTTGAGGTTAACAGTATTGTTTGTGTTCCTCTTTTGGTGCATTCAGTGCTTTCAATGGAGACCATAACACACGTGTGAGAACTGCAGTCTGAGTCATTCAGAATTACAGCCTATACTTCCATCATTATCCATCATGACTCCCTTTAGTGTTTGACCTCAGTCATGACTCATATTTTACTACAGATCATTACCATGCTACCTTTTATAACCACTTTGTCTCTCAACTGGCCCTCACATATTGTCAATCTTACATTGGCTGCTTATTGGTCCCCTGTAAGAGAACATAAAAGCAGAACCATTTTCTCTGACAAGATTTTGTTGTTTGAGTAAAATCAGTTTATTGACTATATTTTACTTGCAGTTGCATAATTGGCCATGACACAGTCCACACTGTGCATCTGTGTGGACTGTGTCATGGCCACTTATCTTACTATAAAATATTTTACAGTAAGATTTACTCTAGCTTATTGTTGCTTCAATGTTATAAATGAGAAAATTATAACTTAATTTCTGAGCATTGTCTCAGACTAAAGTTTTGTTTTAGACTGGATATACAAAAAATAATTCTCTAGATTAAAGTCCTGTAATCTGATACTAATTATACTAAACTGACAATGACAATTAATTAATGGGACCCATTGAATGTTTTTGCTTACATCAGTTTAGAGCTGCAAATATCTATCGATTAATCGATTAGTTGTCAACTATTAAATTAATCGGCAACTATTTTGATAATCGATTAATCGATTTGAGTAATTTTGTCAGAAAAATTGTAGAAATTCTCTGATTCTAGCTTCTTAAATGTGAATATTTTCTAGTTTCTTCACTCCTCACAGTAAACTGAATATCTTTGAGTTGTGGACAAAACAAGACGTTTGAGGACGTCATCTTGGATTTTGGAAAACACTGATCAACATTTTTCACCGCTTTCTAAAATTGTATAGCCCTGTATAGAACTAATTGATTAATCGAGAAAAATTATCAACAGATTAATCGACAATGATGTTTCTACATCAGGTTTCTACATGCATACTACATGTGGCATTCTATACCCTACATTGCCTAAAGGATATTTACACCAGGCGCTGCAACAGTAAGGCTAGCTAACCCAAACCACCCGGGTAACAGCCTTTTCTCCCTGTTGTGGTCGGGAAGAATGTACCGGATACATCCGGCCAGCACTGAGAGGCTCAGGAGGAGCTTCTACCCCCAGAAGAGGGCATAAATATATATGCATTGTACACCTACCTATTAGTCATTGTTTTTTGTTGTTAGAGTTTAAATGTGCTGCCATACAGAGCCAACACAAGGTATCACTGTCCAAACTACTTATGGACTGCACTATAAATTACGTTTCTGAGGAACAGTTAGTATTTGATTATATTATTTTGTTACCGAAACCGTAAGTTTTTAGACAATATTTTATACAGTAGGGTTGTGCCGTCCATCGTGATGACTGGCTGACATCACCATGGAGAGCCACCATTGTGATGCCACGCCAAGTGTGTGTATTAAACTGTCATTCTCCATAAAGAACATGAAATCAAGGAGAGTGTTAACTTTTCCTGCTCCAGATTTCCCACCATGGTCAGAAAGAACACGGGAGACACTTTGTTTCTCTCACTATGACTCTAAAGTCGCTACTCGCTCCAAAGCTAATCGCCGTCACTCTCTCACTTCCTCCTCGATCTATCACCCACTCCCCACACACACACACACGCCGACTGGACGCACACACCAGCGCACAAGTATAAACATCAGGCCGCTTGCGTATGCTACGGCAAAATCTCTGCGTGGAGCCTCACAGAACTGTAAAACAGGCGTTAACGTGGAACGCTTCACACTTTCTTTTCTCCCCTCACAAGTTTGTGGACACTACTGCGTGCATGCATCAATACGTAAGTCTGATGTCCTGTGGGGACGATGTTATGTAGGATTTATGAATGTACGTTAGCAACAGTTTGTGTGAGCTAATATTGCGCATCTGTTCATGTGTGCTGTAAGAGTTCTGTTTCTGTTTATTGAATGCGTTATTTAGTGCAAATATAACGGAGAATGTAGTTTAATCCCAGTAATGATGGTATATTAGGTTATTACTGTTGCTCTGTTAAAGGCAAGCGTTCCACTGTACTGTCGTTACGCAGAGCACGGACATCTGATTGACTTTATGGCACCGTAGTTAAGTGAAAGTAGGCCAAGTTGTAATTTACTGCCCCCCCCCTACCTAAAATAAAGATAAAGCTGTGAAAAACATGCTGATTTGAGGGTTACTTAACTCTATTTTGCTCTGTTCTGCAGCTGCCATCAATTTCACTCAGAGTGCCTCCTCCGCACTGCCTCAACGTCGTTCTCTAAATGTTTGCCTGTGTAGCACAACACAACAGAAATAAACTATTAATAGAAAGGATATTGCACAGTACACAGAAGTAATTTTACAGTCCATACCCCGGTTTAGAAGTCACGGTTTGGTGCGAGTTCGGTACAGTGGAAAAACCCCAAATGCTAAGGATGCGTTTCTTCTCATTTGTTTCAAACAGACAGTGGTGCAAGTATCAAAGACAGTCAACATCTACTTGCTGGCATTTGCCCACTGGGTACTTTTGTATACACACTGTGACCACTGTACAGTCCCTCTCCCAA